>PVKA01029408.1:0-28371 GCA_004027165.1 Ctenomys sociabilis
TGTGTGTGTGTGTGTGTGTGTGTGTGTTCATTCTAGCATCACTATATTATTCACTCTTGGGTCGTCTGGGAGTACACATGCCTCTTTCATAACTCTAAACTAAACCCTTTATTAGCTCCAAGCCAACCAGATGCCCACCCCAAAAAGAAGGCCTTAAAATGTTCATCAAGGACTAGCAAACAAACAGACAAAGAGAAGCTGCACATAGACCACTGGAAGAAATAACATTAGCAGGAGATGCCAAGGAACCAATCCAATCATGGCAAGTTCCGGATGGAGGGAAAAATGATACTTAACCCTCCCACCATAAAAACAGCAGGGAAAAAAGGGCCCACAAGTCTTTCATCTTTCCAGAGCCCTCTAACCTGATTCTTTCTTATCAGGTAGCTGTTCATCTTCTCATTTCTAGCCCTTCCTTATCCTCAGTACAAAATACATTCCTTCCTTTTCTGTTTACAATTATGTACAATTAAAATGTACATAAGGATCATGTAACTTCATAGGGAATTTGTACCTGTAGATGATGTATCTTGATTTCTCTTTTCCAACCCCTTCTCTTCCCTTGAATCCCCTTCGCTTGCTTATTGACAAAGCTCTGTTTCTATTTCATCCATTTTTTCTTTTTTCTTACTTTCCTCCATTCCCCTCCCTAGTTCCTCTTTCTTTTGAATAATTTCTTCCTAATTCACAATGTCTATTATACATTTTCATCCTTATTTACTCTTTCAGTTTGTCACATTAGGGAGACAATGTGATATTTAAACATATGTGTCTGATTTATTTCACTTAAGAGTATGTGTCAAGATACATCCATTGACCTAGTAACGTCTCAAGTTTATCCTCCTTTATGGCTGAATAGTACTCTGATTATTTTTCAATTCTTTATATGTTCTAGGTATTTTTCTTTTGTTTTAGGGACAACTGGATGACTTTTTCCCATTCTGTAGATTGTACTTTATCACTCTATTGATCATTTTTGTTTATTGTACTTCTTAAATTTAAATAGGATTTGAATAGAAGTGGTGATAGTGGATGTCCTTGTCTTGTCTGTGATTTGAGAAAGCTTTCATTTTTTGACCATTTATATGGCATTGGTCATAGTTTTTTCATAGATTGCTTTTAACAGATTGAGACAAGGATAATCTATTTCAATTTTCGGTAGAGTTTTAATCACAAATGGGTGCTGGACTTTGTCAATACTTTTTTCATATATTGAGATCATGTGATTTTTAGCTTTGGCTCTGTTGATACATTGTGTTTCATTAATTTATTTGTCTAGTCTTCTTGGTGATCTGCTGAATTCTGTCTGCCAGTAGCTTATTGAAGAGTTTTGCATCTATGTTCATTGGGGAGATTGGCCTATAGTTCTCCTTCTTAGTTGGGTTCTTGTTTGATTTTGGTATCAGGGCAATGTTGGAAATATTGCTTCTCTTTGAATTTTATTGAAGATTTTCAGAAGTAATGGTGTTAGATCTTCTCTAAATGTTTTGTAGAATTCAGCAGTAAATTCATCAGCCCTGGGGTTTTCTTTGCCAATAAGGTTTTAATAACATTTTCTAGTGAAAGCAAGGCTGGAGGGCAAAGCACAAGAAAGAAAAAATGAAAGAGAAAGGAATAGAATATTGGAGCAAACCAGAGACAGTGTTCACTCTTATGAAGCTATCCATAAGGTTGAAAGAGGGAAGAGAGAAAGTAAAATGAATAGAACAAAATGAAAATAAAGGTAAGAAACATAGTAAGAAAAAAAAAAAAAAAAAAGAAGCCAACCCAAACAGTAAAAAGAAAACAAATAAGCAAGCAAACAAACAAACCAAAAAAGAAAAACAATAAAATAATAAAATGCTTCTGGTGTCCATAGTGCTGAAATCAATTTTTCAGTAGGACTTGCACTGGGGATAGGGACTGGCCTTAGCCTCTGGAAGTGGGGGAGAAGTCTGGCCTTCTGCTGACAACATTTTGGAATGTCTCTTTCTCCTTACCATATTTGTCCTTACGCTGCTCTCTGATTTACTGTGGTGTCCTCTGGTAAGGAAAGCCCAGGGCCACTCCCTGGCCCATGCACAGTTGCTGCCTTCCGGACCTTGCACAGCTTCCTCTGTGCCACACAGTCACTCTTCTAGTGCTGGTTACCTGGCCAGGAAGGCCCCCGGCCCTGCTCCCCTGTTTGTGCTGAGTCACCGAGGCTGCTCTGGTGGTCGTAGGCCAGAGAAATGCTTTCAGTCATCTGCATTTAGAGCTGCATATGGCTTTCGGAGGCCACCAGAGTGCAGACTGGCGGTCCTAGCTCCTATGCTTCCTGAGAGCCAGCAGTACTGGATAGCTTTGACCTCATTCACTCTACTGTTTTTGAAATGAAGGGACCTTGGCCTATTCTGCTCCTGGGTTTCACTCTGAATCCTGTGAAACAAAATGTTGGTCCCATTTGCCAGCTTCTGATTCAGTGTCTGTGCACTATGGCACAGCTCTGGTTCGCCTCACTCCCCACCTCTGGCTCTGCAATTTTTCTCAGGAAATTGTCCACTATTCTCACTGTTCCTTCCACTGTTTTGTTGTCTTCTTATAACCCACCAGGCTTCCAGGCCTTTCTTCTGCTAAGTTATTACTGGGGCTGAGTTATAATGCTAGGGTGCCACTCGGACAAAAAACAGAGGTGCTCAAACCCCACCCCCAACACCAGATGCAACAAAACCAAAGTATCTTTAAGATATTGCCAAATATCTTTTGTAGGGAGGAATCTCCACTGATTTAAAACCGCTGCTTTACAATACTACTACAAAGAATGATGGTGACAATGATAACAATAGTTAACATTTGTTGAAGGTTTACTGCACATTCATTTAACTTATTTTTATGGTTAACTTTACCAACAATACATATCAGTGCACAAGGCAAGAGTTAATGTCTTAAAAACAAAAATAAGAAGTAGCTATGGGAGCTCTAACTGATTTAAAGGGACAAAAGGAACATTGGATCCTTGGAGGTTTCTGTGAGATCTCCTCCCAATATCTAACTATTACTTGCCTGACCCAAGGTAACTATTATCCTAAACTGTATGTGCTGTCTTCTACTTATTTTACCTATGCATTTATTTGTAAAGATTACCTTTCACACAGGATTTCTCAGTCATTACAGCAGGTATGATCCACAAACAAAGGCATAATCTACAGACAAAGTGAATTGTGATTCAGGAAGCAGGGCACAAAGTGCTGAAATACCCCTTTAGCTGGCAAACGTAATCTCAGATTAGAATCCAGTATCAAGTATAGAAAGAAGACAATCAGTCCATATAGGAACAAGTAAGATTCCTCCAGGTCAGATTTCTTTAAGAAAATGAAATCAATATAACCACCTGATGCATCTGAATATGGCAAGAGGTGATTTGGACAAGTGGTGGAAAATTCAGGCCTGTACAGGTTCACTATGGAAAAACAAAAAATCAGTACTAGGAAATATTTATCCTAATATACTACATGACCCAATTGTAAGTTAAATCATGTTTTCATAATATAAATGCAGAGTATTGCCCTAACTAGTACTATGTATGATACAGTAGTAGGCCAAGAGTGATAGTTAGAGGGTATAAAAATTGAGAGATTTAAATTCTCCTAATTCAGAAAATCAATCTATAATACCTAGCAGGAGAATTTTTTTAGATGTATGGTGTTAAATATCCACAGTCCACTAGAAAGATGAAAACATCTCTTTGGAGTGAGAAATGGGGTAAATACTACTGATTTTCATATCAAATTCTATAACATTATTTGACTGTCTAAACGATGTGCATGTAAATCTTTGACGAAAATAAATACTTTAAAAAGTGACTTTAAAAGACATCATTATAAGGATGTGTTAGTGCCCGAGGCAAAATGCTTAGAAACAGGCTGGTGTATTCATAAACTTAGATTTCGTGCAGTTTTCTTGAATGTTCATTTACAAACAGGTAGTGAGAAGCTGAAAGTGCTCCAGGGATGAAATGAAACAGCAGCCAGCTCATCATAGTCTATTCAGGCAAAGATTTCAAGGGATGCATTTGCATGTCCCAGAGCATCAATGTGCAGAGAAATTGAAGTGTTCAGGAAGAATGCTCTTCTTCCCAGTGAGACAAAGATTTCACTCATCCTCTATAATGTAAGATAGCCCTGGCTTTCTGGGTCACATAAAGAAGAGAATGACCAGGAACTAAGCCACTATTTCGATGATTTTAACCCTGAAAATCCAAGTCCCTCCAATCCTCAAAATCTTTTATGTTCTCAAAGAGAGGTCTGAGGTCTTCAGTGGTCATGTGTTGTTTTCCTAGGAAAAATACCAGGACGCAGGAAGGGAAGCTTTGGTTATTGTACAAGATCTAATTTGGTTCAGCTCCCAGGTCTACTATAAAATAGGTATGGGATCTTGGTGAAATTACTGAATTTCTCTTCATTACATTTTTGACATGTAAAACTAAAAGGATTTATTTTATCCTTTATGCCTACATTGCACAATGGTACTTGAGATTAAAGAGACGACTTTTATAAAAGTCCTTGGCATATACACGTGTCTCTAGCAAATTTAGCTAATGTTATAATTATTGTCACTGTTAGAATGATAATAATAGCTGTTGTTATTACTAATGCTCTTGCAAATGGTATCATATTCGATCCAGTACACAGTGGCTTTTAAAAGTAGCTATTATTTCTCTTGTCTCACCCTGCATTGCCTTTGACCTTGCTGAAACCATTGGCATTACCTAAATCCACTTAGTCCAACCCACTCTTTCTACCACTACTCCACAGTACCACTCTTATAAACATCTCCTTCGTATAGCTAAATCCCATAATTAGCTTCCAGTTCACATTTTTCTTGATCCATCAGCAGCATTTAATATAGTTCTCCACTCCCTCTTTCTTCTCCCTAGTTATATTTTCTTCAGTTGGATTTAAGAGTACCATATTCTCCTGGTTTTCCTCATATTACCCTGTACCATCTTATTCTTCTTTCCTGGTTTCTCTTTTCTCTAACTTAAGAATACTGAGGTGTACTTGGGTTGAGTCATTGGTAAGCCGTTTCTCTATTTTTATACTACCTGAAAATCTCACCTAGTCTCATGAATTTAAATAGCTTTCATACAAGTGCTACTTCAAAATTGAAATTTTCAACTGGAGCCTTCTCATAGAATTCAATAACTAGTTCCTTTTTTATTTTCACTCAAATATCCAATAGGCATTTCACATTCAACAGGTTCAAAAACTAAACTACTGATTTTGTGTCTTAACTTCCTCCACTCAAGACTTAATCCCAGTTGATTATATCTTAATTTTTCCTTTTATTCAACTAAAAAACTCACATTATCTATAATGTCTCTCTTTTTAACATGCCACAATTCAATGCAAAAGTAAATACTATTGTTTCCATACAAAAAAATATACCTGGATGTCTCACCATCTCTTTCTCTCTGAGCAAAGTTGCATGAACAGTAGACAGAATTATCTTTTGTAAAGGCAAATAAAATCATGATTCCTTTGCTCAACTATCATCCAGTGATTTATCATCTTTATTAGAGTTAAAAGCCAATTCTTTCGTGATCATGTACAAGGTCTCTGTAAACTTGCACTTCTCTGATCTCATCTTCTCCTTTTTATATTCATTGGCTTGATTCTGGTTTCTGTGGGATGCTTGACATTCCCTGCGAACACCAGACACACTCCCCACTCAGGCCCTTTGTACCAGCTGTTCTTTCTACCTAGAATCTTCTCCCCTCAGATTCCCACACAGCACACTGTTTAGAGCCTTTGCTCAAATGTCACCTCTTCAACAAATGTGGGGCCCTGCAACTCTATTTAAACCTTTATTCCTCATCTTTCCCATTCTGAGTAATTTTGCTGTGGTTTTTTTTCCATAATATTTTGTTGGGATCTGTTGGCCTCTCAGTGTGGTCTGTTGTACCCAGGGAGAAATGGCGGCAGGAAAGAGGACAAGACAGGCAGGAAGACAAGGGTTGGGCTAGGTGGCGGCTCACCCGCCTGGTGGAGAGGCGACCTGCTGAACAACAGTAGAGCTTTCTATTTATACCTTTATAAAGCTGCAGGACCCAAGGCTGCCTAGTGACTAACAGCCTGCAATGTGCAACAGGAAGCTTTTCTCAAGACTGAGGTAGCTTCGCTACTTCAGGCACTGAGGCCTCACCCTGCCTCCCACATATGAACATCACCGACTCCCAGTGCATCTCCCTTTTTTGTCTTACTGTGGGAGTGATGGGAGTTTCACTTCAGTTGGAGAAGCTGTGTTTGGAGAACTCTGTAGAAGACCTTTTCAACCCTGATGACCATCCAAAGATGTCTGGCCCTTGCATTCAGCTGTTTGACCCTATGCAGTCTAATAGTCCATAACAGTAGTGACTTAGCAGTACAGCTGGTAATTGTCAGAGGCTGTTGGTGATCTGAGCCTTTTGTAGCTTAGCATATTATGGCATTATTTTTTACATCTCATGATTGCACTTTTCTGTTGGATGGTTAAGACCAAGTGAAAAGCTGGCGTGGTGGCACAGGCCTGTAATCCTAGCACTCGGGAGGCTGAGGCAGGAGGACTGTTGTGAGTTCGAGACCAGCCTGAGCCACATAGTGAGCTTAAGGCCAGCCTGAACTGCATAGTGAGACCCTATGCAGAAAAAAAAAAAAAAAAAAAAAAAAAAAAAAAAAAAAAAAAAAAAAAAAAAAAAAAAAAAAAAAGAGACCACGTTAAAGCAAGACCTGTAAATATACAAATTTAGCTTTTGCTATTTGACAAGGTCAGTTAAATCTGCTTAGGAGTTACCTTGTAACCATACAGCACTCTTAGATCTTTTTTTTGTGGAACTGGGGATTGAACTCAGGCCCATGCACTTGCCACTGAAGCACTTATTCCACTGAGCCATCTCCCCAGCCCCACCTCTTAGATCTTCGGTCAGTGTCAGCCATCTGGATGAGTCATGGCCATTGCTTGACCAATTTGCCTTCCGTGAAAGCTTAAGAGATATTTTTCTCTCTAGATCACTCTCCTGAGGCACAAGACACATTGTCAGTCACTCCTTTGTGGTTCCATAATCTCCTTGAGAAGAAAATTAAGGACTCAACTGAGTTACAGGAGGCCACAGCAAAAGTTCTGTTATGTCTTGAGTCCTTAGTGGCCTTGAATGGCTGGGCCAAAATATTGACTCTCCTTTTAATCCATATAGCTCTCTAATTTTTGTTCTGCAAATTTTAGCTTTTAAACATCCAGAATAAAATTTAAATGAAATTAATTCTGTATCAGAGGCAATAAGCTTAACATTACTATCTATCTGAATATTAAAGCACCTTTGACATAAAATGGAACTATCATTTTCTAACCACAATTGATATTCTAATATTTAAATCCCTATAGAACTTTTTTGGGGATACAATTTTTTTTCCTTATAGAATTTTAACAGGCAACAGTCACATATTTTTACACTGAAATTTGAAAACCAAAACCATATACAACATTGTAGCAAGATAATCCTGATAACATTTTGTGACATACTTAAATTTTCATTTTGACATAATGCTTTTAACCAACTATCACTACTACATAAGAAATGTTTCACCTAATTAGTCATCCATAAATGGGATATATATCATAAGATTTTGTTAAAAACAGAGGTTCGAATCTGAAAGTCTTACCTTGTTTTACATTTTGAAAGACTTGGATACCTGAAACCATGAATATATTTAATACACTGTGATACTAAAAATAATGAATTACTATACTCATGTGAAAACCTTTGTTTCTTAATTTAGCTTTTTACCAAAAGCATCCTTTAAGAGAAAACCTTAAGGTAATTTTTTCTGAAAAACTTTAGTCTTTAACCCATCCGGTAACTTAGGAAAAAGCATGTTCCAAATCTTTATCCAAAACTGTATTATGAACAAGTGATCAAAAAAGTAAAAAGAGGAACAGCTGTTCATAGAATGACACATAGACATGTAAACTAGTACATATAACACAAACATCTTTTCAAAATCAATAATGTACTCAGATATATTCTTGGCCAAATTAAATTATAGTAAAATTTTGAGACATTTAAATTATAGGCCAGTCAGATTTCATTATTTGTCAGTTAGAAGAGATCTCTAATCAGAAAATTTTGGAAAGAATAAAATCTTTTATCTATAATTAATATGCATATTTTGTGTGTTTGTATTTTTTGTCTTAATTCCAGTAAGATTTAGCTCAGTTATTTTTATTTGTTCTATCATCCATTCAGACCTTAGATTTCTATTCGACCAGTTCTTTCGATAGGCCCCAGGATGAATGTAGTCCCATCACTGCTAACTTCTCCAGATTTGGCTTTGTGGTACCCAAATAGGTCATTCAGCATTCTCTGGAAAAAAAAAAAAAAAAAAACATTCGCTTCCACACCAGGTTTGTAGTGCACTGGATCCCTTCTACTGTCCAGTATGGAGATCTCTCCAAAGGAACCTTCCTAGCCTTTTTCGTCTTACCTAATGGAATTGCCTTTCTCTGGCTGTATACTTCCATCTTTTGTAGAATTTAAAAAGTTAATAGTGTATACTGCCAAGTAAAGTCTATTATGAGGTGTGAATTTTGTAGGGAAAGATTTCCCCTTTTGTTTTTATAATTGAATTTTGATTGAACAGTGAGCAGCTTGACAAATTCCTTGATCTTGAGAGTTATAAGGAATCCCAGTGATAATGGAAATATGAAAAGTTTTACAAAACTTTTGGAAGGCAGCGCTTATACGTGCCGGGCCACTGTCAATCCTAAGTGTCTGTGGGCAGTATACTTTCAGTATCTACACAGTGAGAAGCGTCGTGTTTAGCTGCTTCCCCAGTGTGGGCAGTGGCAAATGTGAATGCACGGAAACGTAGGCCTAACACAAAGACCAAACTGAGGCGTGCATGACGTCCATCATCCAAAGATGACTGGGGCGTAACCCCCGGGGACTGACCCTGGTAGAAGGTGAGGGTGGGTGTATTATACAAGAAGAATGACACCTAATAATCCCCAGGGCCTGTGCTTGGGTCGAGTGAAACTGTTTGCTTGAGGCAGAAGCGTATAGATGAAAGGTGGCAAGAGGTGCAGAAGCCTGTTCAGCAGTCTCTGAGGGAGCCGCAGTCACAGCCCGGCAAGCTCTCTACAGCAGCATTCTTCTCAGTGAGGGGTCCTGGCAATTGAGAATGAGAGCATATGTGACAGATAAAACAGGGCATATGATGTGACTGCATGACAGTCTGGAGAGTGGGAAGTACGCACAAAAGATCCTCTTGACTAGCGTGTACCGGCAGACTCAGAGTAGCACATCACACCACGGACGTACGCGCTGTCTGAACCGAGGTCAGTCGGAGTGGGTGAATGAGCTTGCAGTGCCTGTATGACTGCTTGCAATCCAGTCTTTTGTGCAGAGGAGAAACCTGTATCATGGATTCTGGGAAAGAAGACTGTCATGCAGCTTTACCAACCAGAAACCCATCCATCCATGAAGATGGAGACGCCCTCTGCTATAGAGACTGAATTTATTTTTAAAGGAAAGAAAAAGGGTAAAAGAGAAGCCAATTGCACTAATTTATGCAAAGCATAATGGCAGTCAATAACACCAGTGAAGTTAGCCAGTGCAGACTACCAAAACGATGAAAACTGCACAACTACTTTTGTTGAACTGAAGAAAAGGGAACAACGATAGTTTGTACCTCAGGACCAAGGAACTGAATGCACTTGTTCACATGTGACCAGTTCTGCCACAGCATTGTGAAAAGGAGTAATAATCGCACGTGGACTGTGGGGCACATGTAGCCATTGTAGGGGACCCTGACACTGCCAAAGAGCCCCAGTGGACACATACTGAGTTGGGAAAATAATTAAAAACACTAACAAAGATGGGCTCACTCCAGAGAGCTGAGCATTAGAAAGAGCCTGATTAACTTTATCTAAGGCAGTTTTAGCCTCTGGTATGAGGGTTCTTTTAGAAGTAGGGGCTGAATTTCCCTTGATAGTGTCGAAAAGAGGACTTAAATCATCAGTAGTTGTCTCAAGAGCTGGTCAGAGCCAATCATTATTACCAAGGAAAGTCTGGAAATCATTTAGAGTTGTAAGCTGTTTAACAGGGATTTGAATAGTTTGGGGCGCAATATATTTTTGTTGGATAAATTGACTCAAATACGAAGAAGTTATCATAACTTGCACCTTTTGGAGGCCACCACTAGGCCTTTTATTATTTAAACGGGATGTCAAAATCAAGCAACTGTTGAACACTGCTGAATTTAGGTTATACTCCAAGCCTCTGTATTTGTTTATAAAACAACAAAGCTTTTTTATGCCAATTTTAATTTAGGATTATAAACCAAGCAATCAACTTTATTATGAATCAAAAGAATTTTAAGTAATCTTTTAAAAATCCCTTTACTGTAAATCTTAAAAACTATGATTTTAAGAAAATAAAAAGCAATTTTTTTTATCTTTAGGATAGAAACAGCCTTTTAATCTAATCACCTTAAGGGGAAAATGAAAAAAACTTCTTTTAGTATGAATTTTAATGGAGAGAGAAAAGCACCCTATTTCCGTTTTCCTGCGAAGTTTTGTTCCTGGGGGAACTACCCATTGCATCTCTCCAGCGGCTGGGCAACCCAGCACCTTTGTAGCTGCCCTACCTGGCTGTCATCAACATGTACATTTGAAAAGTCCTTTAAAGTGTTTTTGCTTTAATTAATTAATTAATTTTAACCCAGTATTTCTTTCTAATAAATTTAATTTTTTTCAAAGAAATAATGAGCGATCGAGTGATACAAGTCTGGAGTGATTTGAACAATGATTTGGGTGGATTGAATTATAATTTTGATTTTTCTCTGCATAAGCAGCACTGATGACACCAAGCAAACCTGGAGACTTTTTGTATTGAGGTTCTGTCTCTGGTTATGCTCCTACTCCATAGCCTGGGATCTGGGTGGCCTGCTACCAGGAATGGGCTCTTTCTCTACATTTCTGCTCCTCCCCAAGAATGAAGGATGATGCAGCTCTGTAGCCATGGTCTCTGTGTGCAGAGGCACAGCAGCTACTGTGCACGTCAGCTGTCCCTCTAGTTCTGACCACTGGATGTTTTGTTGTTGTCAAGATTTTAAACACAAGCACTAGCTTGAGCCTAATGAAGTTGTGACGCCAGCAACGTGCACAGCCAAAACCAAGGCCACAGTGTGTCAGAGTCACGACCGCCTTCTTAGTACGAGGCCTACGCCACTGTAGTTGGAGGTGCACGCCAACCTCTGTAGCTGGAGCAGGCATGCAGGTGGCTGAGAAATCTCAGCAAGGTCTGCCTAGGACCTGAACACAGGGCCCTCTCTGAACCCAATTTGTGCCTCTCCTTCTGGCAGCACTGTGCCACTTGGAGCCAACGGCTTGCAATTTAAAATAACTTTTTTCTTTTTTCATCTAATTGAGCAAAACTAGAAGGTTTAAACTCTATCTGCTGTGCATTTGCTCTACTCTCCGTGTCCCATTTAGGATTTGATTTTGAAACAGCACTTCATGCTAAGTCCTTTATGATGGTCTTAGAAAGTAACACAAATACAGGAACCAAGAAAACAACAAACATTTTTATATACATCTATAAGCATTAGAGGTTCCTGGAACTGTTTGTCTCATGTTTAATTCAGTCTAATTTTTTCCTTTTTGGCTTCCCTCAAACCTTCTTCTCTCTTTATGCTTGCTTATCTCTCTGGCTCTAGTGAACTCACTTCTGGCCTTAGTGAACCCATTTCTGGCCCTAGCGAGCCTCCATCCTCAAGCTTTACTCACACCTAATGTGTGAGTGCCAACGCATGTCAGAGTTGCATACTGGCTCTAGCCACTTCCCTTCCCTCCCTTATGCAAGCTCTTTGGAAGTGTTCCTGTTGTCCACCCTTATCTGGCACCCGGTGTCCTGCTCAGGTGTCAAATGTTGGGATCTACTGGTCTCTCCATGGGATCAGCTGTACCCAGGGAGAAACAGTGGCAGGAATGAGGAAAAGAGACTAGAAGACAAAAGGTGGGTTAGGCCCTGGGTCATCTGCCTGGCTGGAGAGAAGACCCTCTGAACAATAGTTAGGGCCTTTCTTTATACTTTTACAAAATTGAAAGACATAAGGTTGCCTAGTGACTGATGATCCACAATGTCCAGGAAGGATGTTCTTGGCAAGACTGAGGTAGCTTGACTGCTTTAGGCAATGTGCCCTCATCCTACTCTTCCACTTACAATCAGTTTCAGCTTCAATAGTTTGCAAAAGAGCAGATCAACTTCTCATAGTGCAAACTTTGGGGACAAAAGGGAGGTATGGTATGCGATGGCTGGGCCTCTGCCCTCCATTTATAGTTTTCTATGAGGCTTTGCTAGCTAAGTCACTTTAGCTGTCTTTCAGATGGCCTGATCTTGGAGAAGCTGGCCTCTGTCTCATACCTCTCTCCAATGCACAGGCTATACAAATAGAGGCTTCTTCGTGAGATTCCAGAATCATGTCTGCAAAATTTATAACTGGAAATTACTAATTAGACTGAAACATATACCCCAGCTTCACAACGATCCCTATTACCTTTTGGTTTGTGGAGGCCTTTGCATGCCAGGTTTAGTAGACCACAAACTTCTCCTATGGTCTCTTAAAGCTCTCCATACTTGGATATAAAGTTTCTGGAATGGAGGCTATTGTTCTTACTTTTCCCCCACAGGACAAATTCTATTCCTTGAGAGAAAAGTACAGGCTAAACTATGGGAAACAAAGAATAGCAGCTCTGAAGGACACTTACTAATAGAGACACACAGGAGCAACACGTGCTGACTGACTCATCTCTCATGCAGGGGAGAATGGAGAAGTGACAGGAGGGGTAGGCTACCCTTTGGTTTCTGGAAAAACTCGCGATGAACAAGATGCTCAGTCACAGTTTGGGGCACACATCTGTGAGGCTTTACATCTACTACCTCAGAGTCACCCAAAGAAAGGAAACTTTCAGTGAGGACTCTTCTGGAGCCTATCTTGTTCCCTAAATTAGTCACTTTTCAGCCACTGGAACACAATATCAGACACCCACAGTGTATCACGGTAGAAGGTCGTGGTTAAAGACAGCACTTTAACACATGGCAGCCAGGAAACAGAGAGACGAGGGAAGTTCCAGGAACAAGACTGCATTTCTCTAAGCGTGGTCACACCTCCTAACAGCACACTGAGCTATGGAATTGATCAGCAGATGAGCCTTCCGATGAGCATTATGCCTCCTGCATACATGAGAATCTGGGGAGACATCTGAGATCTAAACCAGAACACTTCTTGTCACATATCTAGTCCTGCGCTGCTCCAACATGGACCAGGTCACAGAAGTCACGTATGTGACTTGCTCAGTCAAGGGAAAGCATCAGTAATTAGAGGATAGGATTGGGGACATGGCTTGGCAGTGTAGGTGCCTGCCTTACAAGGGCCATACTTAAATCCCTGGTAACACATGCCATGCCTGCCCTAGATCCCCTGGTGCACTGTGCCAACCCAAAAACTGGGCATGGTGGTGCACACCTGTAATTCCAGCCCTGGGGAGGCTGAGAAAGAAGGATCGCTATGAGTCTGAACTATGTAGCAAGACCCTACATTACATAAATAAATAAATAAATTTGAGGATGCATATATTCTCCACCTCAAAGCAAGAATCACTTTGCTGAAAAAAATGGACTCATTTGCAAAAGTGTCACTAAGTAGGAGCTCAGAAAATAATCAATTCTAAAATTTATCTAGGACAAATCTTAACATTGACAGTGAAGGTACAGTTAATTCTTCTTTAAAAATCTTGCCATTGTCTCCTGTAGAGGAGGAAGATTCTTCTGCTCGAAATGTCTTTTATCTGCTTCTCTACCTGGAAAACTCTTCATCCTTCAAGACCATCCAATTTTCTGCATGAAAACTTCCCAATTCTCCCAAAACTAAACACAGACACACATACATGACCTTTAATGGTTGATACACTGTGTTTCTTTGAAAAGTTTAGAAGCTTAACCAAGTGACCCAGCAGTTCTACATCCGACAGTGTACGGAACACCCCCAGGGCAGCTATTTACACCCTAGGATGTTGCGGTGGTTGATTCATTGTGCTACCCTGAGAAGTTTAGAAGTTTAACTAAGTGAACGAGCAGGGGGCCAGGGTCCTCCCTTTGCAAACATCCTCAGCCTATACAAGAGGAGGGCTGGAAGAAGGTGCTCCACCCGCCCTAAGAAGGACAGCTTGCTTGCAATATAAAGCAGGAAGTGCAGCTGGCACGTCCCTTTTTTTTGCCCTTGCTGCCTCTTCTCCCTCTGCAGTGCTCAGTGGCTGTGGCCCTCACATAGCACCTGCCATGGAGTCATCTGACTATGGGCTGAAGCCTTCATACAGTGTGAGCTAAATAAACTTTTCCTTTCTTAATTTTGAGTGTCAGATATTTTGCCTCAACAAGAATAGAAAACTAATTAAGACTTTACCTGATAAACAAGAATCTTCTCTATAATAATTCAACATTTTTTCATAATTTGGCTAATTTACAAACATCTTGAAAATATAAACCAATACTAAAAACATTTAATTCTGATACCTCTATATCTCATCAGTTGGATATATATTAATTACCTGATAATTTACAATCATAGTAATAATACTAGAAAATATATATTTTAGTGCAGAAAATAGCTAATACACATATGTCTTACCATTTCTCTTTGGTAATCAAACTTAGCCATTGTTCCTTGTTTTTTAAAAATATTTTTATATTTCTAAAACCTGACTGAGAAGAATGCCAGACAGGGTAATCTGCAGTGACACAGCTTCACAGTTCTTTCTCTTACTTTGCCTGATGAAAATTACTTTTCTGACTTAACAATTTTCAACTTTTTTCTCAAACAGAAGCTGTTCATGCTTGCCCAGAATATAGATATCAGAGCTAGAGTTGTCAAACACACCAATATTGTATTCTTATTCAAAGTCAGTTTACAAGCTTGAAATCCCAATATAAGTCACTGCCATCTTAAGCACTGAAGAAATATCCAGGAAATATCCGTCCAGCTGGCTGAATATAATGACAGAGCTCATCTCCATAGTACACTGTGATGTGTTTCTCTCAAGCTAACCAATATTCAGTAGAGATCCCCCAGTATTGACCATTAGAAGCTGTGGGTTCAGCACTAAAAGTTTTGGGTTTAGCACATGTTTAGGTGAATTTTCTTCAGATTGGTCTTCATACAAGTTAGAATAATCTCTTTTTATAGAAGGTGGAATAGTCTCTAAGTCCCCTTGGAAAGATAGGAGACTTGGATCATGAATAAGAAGGCAGCACGTGGGGAAGTACGAAACTTACAATAAATGTTCGTCTGAACCAGAAGTTGGCATCTTCATTACTTTTCTCATTGTTGAGACAAAATATATAATCCCCAAAGTTAAATGAGGAAATGTTTATTTGGCTCACAGTTTGTACAAATTTCATTCCATAGATGGCTAGCTCAAAGGGGCATCATAGAGGATGAACAGTCCATGGCAAAGCAAGACATGTAAAAGGCAGCAAGCATGTGACAACGCTCTTTCTATCTTTTATATTCTATCCAGGATACTCACATCCACCTTAGTCACCCTTAATCCTGCCCAGAACAATGTGAAGCCAATCAGTGGACTAATTTAGCAATCATGCACCCCTAAGGCCAGCATCATACACTCAATCCCAGTATCACATTATATTCATCTACCTCTGCAAAACCCCACCTGTGACTGCGCAAGGGGAACCATGTGGATTCAAGCCATGACAAAGAGCCATACCCTATGTGTTCACAGTTCTGTAGGACATACAGCCCCTAAAGAAATGAATTAATCCTATTTTTATAGCAAAAAAAGCAGTCAAAACAACCCCAAAATGAAAAATACCTAGCTGTGTTTTAGTATTCATATAACAGCCAACAACTCCAAGTTTCCTGAGTACTAGTCTAAACCAATTCTTCCCAAAATATTGTATATGTATATATATATTAAAAACAAACATACTGCTTTATCAAATTGTGATTCATGGCTGTTTTTGCTCAGGATAAGGCTAATTCTATTTTTATGTACATAATAGAATTCATTGAAAAAATAATAAGTAAATGCTGAGGTTATTGATATTGCAAACATATTTTAGGTAGTCTATGAATAACCAAAGTCTGGAGGCATGATATACACTGGGTTTATATGCTACCTCCGAGAGAAAAATGATCTCACTGATTCAGATCAACAAGACCAGCATCTGCTTATTGGAAAGGCAATCAGCAAGCAGGCAGTAAATCTATCTCCTCTCATTGCATTCTCCTCAGGGTTTTGGTTGAGTTTTCAATAGACCTCTGTGGCTTATTTATGATGGAGTACATCTACTTTAGTAAGAGAAACGAGATTACAGGTAGGAAAGTAGATGTAGTACCCTAAGGTAGAGCCTTGGTCCCTATGCTTTCCAGCTGTCACTCACGTTTGCCTCCCACAGAAATGATTATCTGAGAGTCATGGTAGTTTCTAACTTCAGGATAGCACAGGACAGCAAAGCTGACCACTTAACAGCAAGCTGACTGAGAACATGGAAGTCAACATTGTCTATCCCAAAGGAGGATTGTGAACTAACTGTGCTCTGCAATGGGGTTTTTTCTGGAATTATTTATCTTTGGGCCTCCTGACCAATAGTGTGTCCAGTTCCAGTTTCAACATGGCTTTGAAAAGTGAGGGTATAAGTTTGATCTGCAACGCACCTGGTCTGTAACTCTGAAATGAGTTTCTTTTTCTCCCCATTTTTTTTCCTTTTTTTTTTTTTTTTTGGCAGAACTGGGGATTGAACTCAGACCTTTGCTCTTGCCAAGGAAATGCTTAATCTACTGAGCCATCTCCCTGGCCTCTGAAATGAGATTCTTCTTTTAACCATAACTACTATATTCATCCTTGATTTAGATGACCTTGTCCAGGCACTGTATTAAAAATGAAAAGAAAATCAGTAAAACAGATACCTGCTTCCTTCAGGCCACTTAATAAATATTCTTAAATTTTATTAAAATATAACTGTATCCTGAATGAATATATAATCTCTATAAAGCAACTATGAGCTCACAATAAAGTGAGGCATATCCCTCATTCAACTGGGTTAGACAAAATGTGGATAAGAAGAAAAGAATAAGTTGTAACCAGAATGATGAGCAATACAGAAACAAAAGCCAAGCCAGAGAGATGACACATGTCAGCACTTGGGATGGGAGGCAAGAGGATCCCCGTGAGCCCAAGATTATCCCGAATTATACAGCAACACTCTTGAAAGAGAGAGAGAGAGAGAGAGAGAGAGAGAGAGAGAGAGAGAGAAAGAAAGAAAAAAAGAAAGAAAGAAAGAAAGAAAGAAAGAAAGAAAGAAAGAAAGAAAGAAAGAAAGAAAGAAAGAAAGAAAGGCAAGCAAGCCCCAATATTTTCTTGAGGTATCTGGAAATAGGAGAGAAAACCTATCTACAGCAAAGTAGGAATCTGAACATAAGTCCTCTGCATTAGGGTTAAACTCTGAAAGGAAGATAAAGTGATACCAAATCATAGGCCCATGTATTTCCAGTAGAAATACAAACTTCTGGTGATAGCAACTCCAGTGCAGGCTCTCAGTTCTTGCAAAGAAAGCTCAATTGAGAGTGATCTCAAAGTATGAAATTATCAACACACAAGAAGCAAAGCACTGTGAATCACAGCACAGAAAGACACTGGATGAAATAATATTTTGAATGGACTATTTAAAGATGCAGATGATTCAAGTGAGCAAATGCAAGGGCCATACTGACTCAAATCTCACATAACTCAAAATGAATAATATACCAAAGAGTAAAATCTTCTAGAATAAAATGTAAAAGAAAACTTTTGTGGTACTGAATTAGGAAAATACTTCTTAAATATAATACCAAAAGTACAATCAGCAATAGAAAATAATTGAACTTCCTCAAATGTATAATTTTTGTTCTATTAAGTATACTGCTTAGGGGATAAAAACATAAGCTACACATCTAGAAAAAATATTTTTCACTTACATTCTGACATAGGATTTTCATTCCAACTATGTAGATAACTCTCACAGTTTAGAAAGAAACTAATCTACCACTATATGGAAAAAACACTTGAATGGGCACAGCAAAGAGGACAGACGTCAAGGAAGTTGCTCCTGCTTTTTCTTCTCTGCTGCTTACTTGATTTTATTCTTCTCTATTTGTCAAATTATTTAAGATATATGTTTTCTGATCTGAGATTTGTCTTTCCTTTTAATACAAGGTTTTTTGTTTGTTATTGTTTTTGCAGGGGGCAGAACCGGGGATTGAACTCAGGCCCTTGTGCTTGCCAGGCAAACACTTATTCTACTGAGCTATCTCCCCAGTCCCGAAAACAAGTTTATAGTGTTGTAAATTTTCTCTAATTATTTTATCTATATTTTACAGATTTTTATATGTTGTAACTCTTATTTTTCAGGTGAAGACATTATTTTTCCCTAAAAGCATATTATTTGAATCCTGAATAGGTGGAAATATGTTGCATGATTACAACTCTTTAATGATTTTCTTATTATCATTCTGTTATCAGTTTCTAGCATTATTTTTCTTATGGTCAGAAAACATTTTGTTGAAGGGACAAGATACCTCTGGGAAGATGCCAGAGCAGTAAGTCGAAGCAAATTAACCTCCCCAAGATTTCCAGTTTAAATACTAGAAAGTCACAAACTGGGGAGAAAAAGGAAGCAGCTATATGCCTTGCACTTAGGAAGCATCTCAGTGGAAAACTGGAGTCCACGGGGAATGTGGAGAGACAGACTTCAATAGAGAAAGAGGACTTTGTGGCAGGAGAGAGGAAGATCAATCCATGGACGATAGTGGGTGGCTACAGAGGTTTCTGTCTTGTTTATCTTTCTCTTATTGTTGAGTCTAAATATCTAATAACCAAGTTAAAGAGGAAAAGTGTATTTATCTCATAGTCTGTATATGCTTCAGTTCATAATCAGCTGGCACCAAAGTAGGGTGACATGACTTAGGAGCAACTATTCATGGCAGCAGGAGACAGCAAGAGCAGAGAGAGGTGCAGTGCAAGTCTTTTTTTCCTCCCTTATATTCTATGCAGACTAAGTGCCCTGGGGGGAGGTAGCACACACGCTATCTCCTTTCCCTCCTCTTGCATGGGATGAAGAAGTAAGAGAGTAAGGATCCTGGACCCCTGATGAGTCATTTAGTTAAACGTCTAAACTTTTCAAGTTGACACACCAGGAAAAAAGAGCAGTGGATGCTCTGTTATGCCAGCTAGTGAATAACTTCAGTCTGAGTGCTTAGAACGGCCCCTGGAGACACTGATTAGTCACACACCATTTTAGAGAGGCCAGTGAAGCCCTGGACTTGGAGCTGCTGTGGGTTGGCTTTCTCTCAGGACTCCTATTGCTAAAAACCCATGGTGACTGGGAAAAGGAGAGCCAGAGGAGGTCAGGATCAGTGAGCTGTATTCAGGCCAGCAGAAGACACCTATCATATATAAGATGAGTAATTCAGACCTCAGTCCCATCAATAGAATCCAGGATCAACCAAGCATCTGGAGATTTTAAAGTACTAGATCCAATACTTCACCCATCTCTTAAATGCAGGCTTACTGGGATTACCCAGCACTCTGCCCTAACCTCACTGCAGGCTTGCTGGGATTATCCAGCATGGACCTGGGCTCTGACTGCTTCATTAGCAAAGCAGCAAAAATCTCATGAGTCTTTAAATTACAGAAAAATATGATTCTTTCTTTTTATCATCAATGATGGGCTTTTGTTATTTCTCTTGTTTTCTTTTTGGTTTATTTGGGGTTTTTATTGTTTGCTTAGGGTTTTTATGAATCATGTTTTATTCAATAAAACATTGGACTTAGAATCTAATATCGTTTTTAGTTTTATGGATTTGTTCTTTTTGCTTCTTCATTCTTTCCTTCCTTTCTGTATACTTCATCAGTTTCCTGAGGCTTAGGTAATATTCGTTTGTCTAAATTATGTTTTTAATTTCTTTCTCTTCTTTTCCTCCTCTACTTTTTCTTCTTATCACTTTTAAATTTTCTTGCCTTAGGGAAAAGCCACTCTACTGAGAAAATATTTACTGTATGAAGTTTTCTTGTCTTAGGATATGGCACAAAGTATAAATCTTGTACCTATTGTTGAAGGTAACAAGTTAGCAGTTATCGTAAATTATTGATTCCCAGCACGTACATTATGCTGCTGCTGTTGCTGACTGCATTGTTTTAGTCAAGATAATGGAGCTGTCGTCAGCTGACCTTCCTTAAATGCCTGTACCTAAATTGGCAGGGGGGCAGCATGGCAAATAATAGTACAATCCAGGACCAAAGCACTGAGTTCTAGGCCAAGCAAGAGTCAGCCTTTCATCCCTCATAAACGAAAGAGGTAGGATCATGAAACAAATTAAAAAGCCAAACACCTAAAAAACAACTACAACTAAAAATATTTCTGCAAAGTAGTAACTTTCTTTTCTTTTTTTCTTTTGTGGAACCAGAGATTGAACTCAGGCCCCTGCACTTGCCAGGCAAGTGCATATTCTACTGAGCCATCTTCCCATCCCCAACAGTGACTTTTTACAGAGCAATTTACAAGCATCAGTACAAAAAAACAAACAAAAAAAAAAAGAACAGAAAAGAAAAGAGCAGTAAGTCGAAGCAAATTAACCTCCCCAAGATTTCCAGTTTAAATACTGGAAAGTCACAAACTGGGGAGGAAAAGGAAGCAGCTATATGCCTTGCACTTAAGAAGCATCTCAGTGGAAAACTGGAGTCCACGGGGACTTACATGGAAGTAAGATGCAAGCCATAAATCCCAATTCAACCAAGAAAATCAAGGGGGCATTGAGGAGAAAAAAATAAAATCCTTCCAATTGAATTTTATGAAATTCTAGCAGTGGTAGTAACAAAACAGTTCAATAAATCTCTTGATAAAAAGCAAAACATAAAGAGTTGATGACCACAATGGAGGAAATGGTTATTGAATCTAGAGTAACAAATAAAAAAGAGAAAATTTTGGAAACACATAGAAATGATGAATATCTAACACTGAAAAGAACTGGATTCCATAATACAGATTCAAGTAGAAATCCAGGAGATTGAAAATGCTACTGAAAATAAACACAGCAGAGCCAAGCAGAAAAGCCTGCTGGGAGGATAGACAGGAGCTGGAGGAGAACCTGACCTTGGGCTTTATTTCTGCCTTTCCCTATACAAAGGAATGTTTCCTCTCCTCTCACATGGTTGTTAGCAGTTCTTAACACTTATCTTCGAGATAATATGGAGTGTCTCTCATCTAATAAAAATCTGTGACTACTGCAAAAAATAAAAAAAAAGATTAGCAGAATGGATCAATACACAAAGTCCAACAATATGCTATATACAAGAAACACAAAATATTTTCATACACTGAAATCCATGTGTTTTATTTACTTTTCTCTCATTGCTGAGACAGAATATTGGATGCCCAAACATAAGAGAGCAAAGATTTATTTAGCTCACAGTTTGTGGGGGTTTCAGTCTGTGACCCACTGGATCCCAGGCACAGCGGCATATGGCAACATATTCTTGGCAGCATACAACACCAAAACCAACAAGAGGCCAAAGGAGAAAGCAAGCTTCTTTTCCTCCATTATGTTGTACGCAGACTATCACATTTGAGCAGGTGCAGGACCCACACTCAAGAATCCTCACACTAGATGCAGCCACTTCCAAACTCCTGCCCGCTGCATGGGAGCATGTCATTCAGGGGAATCCAGACACAAACATAGCACCAGGAATGGAAAACAATAATACACTGACAGCCATCCAGAAGAGACAACTTGTACAAAATCAAATTTCAATCCAAGATTCACCAAAAGAGGCAATGAAGGACTACTGTATACATGAACAATCCAAGAGAAAGAACTAACAGTTGTAACTACACATGCACCAAATGCCAGCAAATGCAACTACATAAAACAAACATGAATAGATATTTAAAAAATCAGAGAAGCACAAATGCAATTGTATTGCAAGACCTCAATAGTCCACTGTCACAAATAGACAGATCAATGAGAAAGATCAAATAAGAAATATCAAAACTAAATAAAAAATTTGAACAAATATGCTAAGTAAATGTCTCCAAATGCTCCACCACTAAAAGAATACATATTTCTCTCAGAAGCACATGGAATTTTCTCCAAAATAACCCACAAACTAGCTTATAGATTTTTTTATTTTTATTTTTTTTTTGCGAAACCAGGGATGGAAATCAGGCCCTTGCACTTGCCAGAGAAGTGCTTATTCTACTGAGCCATCTCCCCAGGGCCTCATAGGTCATTTTTAAGTAAAGGCAAAGAAAGTGAATTTACTCAATACATATTATCATATCATAGTACAATTAAATTGGAAATCATTGACAAAAGAAACCAAAGAAATATATGAACATGTGGAAATTACATAACACCCTCCTGAATAACCAATGGGTCATGGATGAATGTACAGAAGAAATTTGACAGTTTCTACAATTAAATAATATGAACATGATAGAAGAGAACTTATGTTGTGCAATGTTAACATTCCTGTGAGGGAAATTTCTAGCATTAAATTCTCACATCAGGAAAAGAATGCAAGTTTAAATAAGCAATCTAATCTTGAATCAAAAGCAAGTTAAACCCAAACTATGTTTGAGAAAGAAAACTATAAAGACCAGAGCAGACATTAAGGCAATTGTGACTAAGAAAACAATACAAAGATTCAATGAATTGAAGAATTTGTTCTTTCAAAGATTAAGTAAAATAGACAAACCCTTAGCAAATCCTATTTTTCAAAACAGAAAGAAGAAAGTAAAGACCAAAGTCTACCCAATTAGGAAAGAAAAGGTTGGAATCACGATGAACCCTGAAGAAATTTAGTAGGTCACCGATACTTTCTTAGAGAAGCTGTACTCCAATAACATGGAAAGCTCAGGAGTAAACAGATTCCTGGACACATTTGAGTCACCCGAAGTGACTAATCACCCTGCAGCAGTCGGTGATGTGGAAGAAGTAATTTTAAAAAACTACTAGCAAAGAAAACCCAAGGTATTGATGGATTCACTGTTGAATTCTATAGGAAATTTAGAGAAGACCTAAAGTCACTGCTCCTCAAATTCTTCAGTGAACTTGAAAGAAAAGTGATGCCCCAAAGTCACTCCAAATGTTTTCCTGCTAACAAAACCAAAGAAAGATCCAATAATAGACACCTAATGCCATTCTTCTTAATGAACATGAGTACTAAGATCCCAATGAAATACTGGAAAACAGAATGCAGCAAACTGTCTAAAATTATACACCAGTCCCAAGTAGGATTCATCCCAAGGATGCAGGCATAGTTCAACATATACAACTCAATAAATATAATACACCACCTTAATAGAACTGGGACAAAAATGGTACAATCATTTCAATAGATACATAAAATCCATTTGTCAAAGTCTAGCTCCTATTTATGATAGGAAAATAAATCCTTAAAGAAAACTAGAAGATCTTTATCTGAATCTGATAAGAGCCATCTATGATCAAAAAAAAAAAAAAAAAAAAAAAAAAAAAAAAAAAAAAAAAAAAAAAAGAAAAAGAAAACATCATATTAAATGGTCAAAAATTAAAAGCTTTCACACTAAAATTGGGAACAACACAAGGATATTAACTGTCAGTATCAGAAGTGAATCATAATACACTTCTGGAAACATTATGCAGTGCAATGAGAGAATAGAAAGAAACAGAGTGAATATGACTAATTTTATAGTTTGCATCTAGACATGACCCCTCCCAAGCTTTATGTAGTCTTTCCATACTGGCTGACTTCAGACTGTCTGACTGATTCATACTGCAATGCTGAGATTGAGGGTGGGTGATTTCTGGCCCAGTCCGCTGATTAGATTGGCATTGCCCTAGTCACAACAGGCTGGACACAATATAGGGGACAAAAGAGGCTTATTTTTCACTCTCTTATTGCCTCTGTTATCTTCTCCTACCATGAACTCTTGACTCTCTGCCTCTACTATGTGTCATTCTTCTTGGAACCAGCAGATTATGGCCATTAATTTTTATAAACAGTGTAATAAATAAACCTTTCCCCCTTTAACTTTCTTGAAAGTCAGGAGATTTTGTCTCAGTAATGAGATGAACATGACTAAGGTTAAAAAGGAAGAGGTTAGATTATCCTTTGCTGATGACATGATATCCCACACAGAAGACCACAGAAGCTTCCTGGGGTTAATAACCAAATTCAGCCATATAGCAGAATACAAAATCACCACTCAAAAATCAACAAGAGTCCTTTACATTAATAACAACTCACTGCGATAGAAATTAGGGAAACAGTACCTTCCCAACAGCATCCAGAATAAAATACTTAGGCATTAGTCTAACAAAGGAAGTGAAAGACTTACACATTGGAAATCATAGTGCTCTGAGAAATGATACCAAGAGGATGCCAGAAAATGGAAAATATTACCTGTTCTCCAATAGGCATAACAAATATGGTGAAAAGGGCTCTACTTCCAAAGCTGTTACACAGGTTTAATTCAATTGCTTTCAAAATATCAATACCATACCTCAGATCTAGAGATACAGATCTAGAGAATGCAATCCTAAAATTCACATGGAAACAGAAAAGAATTAGAATAGCAGAAGCAGATCTGTGTAACAAGGTCAAGGCAAGGGACATCACAATTCCCAGTGTCAAGTTGTACTGCAAAGCTACCATGATAAAAGACAAAAAGATCATCATGGTGCTGGGAAGAAACTGACTTGAAGAATAGAGAAACAATAGTAAATGCAGAAACTACTGCCAGCACACTTGGCTACCTAATCTCTAACATCATCACTGAAAGAAAGACTGTACAATAAATGGTGCCAGGAAAAGTGGCTTTTTGCACTCCAGATGTTGGATCTAGACCAAAGGACTAAGCTACAATTAAACTGGATCAAATATTTAAATATTAAAACAGTAACACTAAACTAAAAGAAGATAAAATAGGTAAAACACTTGAAGACATAGGTGTAGGCAAAGACTTCGTGGACAAAAGCCTGATTGTGCAGGAATTATTTCAAAGAATCAACAAGTGGGATCACAGCAAATTAAAAAGGTTTTACACAGCAAAAAAAAAAAAAAAAAAAAAAAAAAAAAAAAAAAAAAAAAAAAAAAAAAAAAAAAAAAAAAAAAAAAAAAAAAAAAAAAAAAAAAAAAAAAAGAACAAAGAAAACAGACCAATAATTTGAGGAGACAACCCACAGAATGGGAAAATATTACCAGAATATACAGAACTAAAAAATAGACACCCCAAATTTAAAGCCCCAATTTTAAAATGTGCGTCTGTAATGAACAGATGCTTTTCAGATGAAGTACAAATAGCAAATAAATATATCAAAAAAAAAAATGCTTAACACTACTGTTTCATTTGAGAAATATACACTAAAACTAGACTGAGATTCTCATCTCATTCAAGAAAGGAGGGCTATCATAACGAAATCAACAGATAAGTAATGCTCACGAAGCTGTCGGGGAAAAACCCTTCCCCATTTCCAGTAGGAGTGCAATTTGATACAACCACTATGGAAGTCAGAATGCAGATTCCTGTAGAGACAAAAAGTAGGGGCTCTATTTTACCCAACATTCTCTTCCTAGATATCTTCCTGAGTGAGTCAAAATCATCATCGCACACTGATACACGCATAGTCACATTGTAGTAGCACAATGTATGATAACTAAGTCCTGGAAACATCCTATATGTTTGCCAACAGATGAAAAAGAAAACATATTTATATACAATGAAGGATTACTGTGCAATAAAGAATGATAAAACTGAGTCATGTGTGGGAAAATCAATGTATCCTGAGGTCATAATCTTAAGAGAAATAAATTGTACATATAACTTTAAATATTGCTTTATGTTGTGTGAAAAACCCAATGAGTAAATAGGGAGCACAGTGGAGAACAGCCATTTGGAAACAGGAAGAACATGTTTAGATAGGAAGGAGAGTAAAGGGGAAGGAGGGAAAAAAGACAACAGAAATAAAACTGGAAACAAAGCTTTTGTAAATGGGGAGAGGAAAATGTATAGAAAGGTGGGTAGGTAAATAGGAAAAAAAGAACATTCACGATGCATCATGTGCAGACACTGATTCCCTATGATGAATGAGATAAATATATATGACAAATACGTACTACTAAAAAAATAAAGTTTAAAAAGGAGCAAAGAGCGGCCAAGGTAGCTCAGCAGACCAAGTGACTACTTAGCAGTGCCGCTCCGCTTTCTAACGTGGCACCCCTCTTCAGATTCTGCCGCCACTTTATGAAGTGGGGGAGGCACCCTAACGTGCCTCATCAGGGATGGAGGAATCTAGGCCCATCAATGATAGCTTCAGCCTCCAAGTGTCCAATAATCTATAATAAGCAGTTAGACTTCCCAGTCACTCCCCAGTGTAAGCCTGTCTCTCTCAGAGAGATGCAGTACCTGACAGTTAAGCATTTCACAGCACCAGACCCTCTCTTGGTACCACTACCTTGGCAGCTACGACTGGCCTGAAACCCTGAACCCAGCCCCGTGATGGGATCGGTCACAGGCCTGCAGCTGCATCCAAGCAGCACTGCCCTGACACTCTGCCCACTGGTCCTAGAAGCTCCCTCTGTGTATTGACTGACCTATGCTGCCACATCGGTCCTGTAAAGATAAAGACTCACTGCAGTGGCCCTGTTGATCGGCTTGCGCTTTATTGCTAAAGTAGTCAGCTACTCAGCTGAGTAGTACTTGCTCAGCTACTCAGGACATTTATCAGCCAGAAAAAAAGCAACAAACACTAGGGCCTCTTAGCCCTGAGGACACCCAGCACCCAGAAGCCAGCAAAGATCAGCAACAGAGGCCAGTACCCAGAAAGGTCAGTGGACTGCGCGCGGTGGGCTCAAAGCTGCTAGCACAGCTGCACTTTACTAATTCAGGATTTCCATCAGAATCAAACAAAAGAGCTCTCAACAAATTGGCAACGAGGTCATCTATAAAACACCTACAGCTAACATCTTTCTCACTGCTGAAAAACTGAATGCTTTTTCCTTAACTTCAGGATCAAAGCAAGTATGACATTCTAGCTACGTTTATTCATTTTAGTAGTGGAAGTTATGAAAAGAAAATTAGATTAAAGGCACACAGATGAGAAGAAGAAATAAAACTCTCCCCAGATGCAGATGACCTAGTTGTCTGCAGGAAAATTCAAAGACTACAAAACAAAGCTTCCAGAAATAAAGAGTGAATTCAAAAAAGCTACAGCCTACAAAGTTAATGGGAAAAAAAATCAATCACATTTTTATATACTAACAATCAACATGTGAAAACTCTAACTAAAAGCACAGTATCATTTACAACTACCCCAAATAAAATTAAATACTCAGATGTAAATATAAAAATGTGCAGTATTTGTATTGAATACTGATGTTTAAAAAAATCACAGAAACCAAAATAAATGAAGAGACATGTTTGGGAATTGAAGGACTCAAATAGTAGAATCAGTTACCCCCAGACTCATTTATACGTTTCAGTACTTTTCCAATCTCAGGCAAATATTTATAG
The DNA here is from genome assembly GCA_004027165.1 of Ctenomys sociabilis. NCBI lineage: Eukaryota > Metazoa > Chordata > Mammalia > Rodentia > Ctenomyidae > Ctenomys > Ctenomys sociabilis. Next base: position 27,602 of record PVKA01029408.1, read on the forward strand.
ACAAATAAATTTATTGCAAATACATAAGCAATGCTATAATAAAACAATCTTAAAAAGAAAAAAGTATTAAACTGTCTACCAAATTTCAAGACTTAACTACTATACAGTAATAAAAATAGTATGGTATTAGCAGTATAGATTAGTGAATGAGAATGGAGAATTCACACAGGTATGTTGTGCTGAATTTTTCTCTATAGTGAAAGAAAAATTTAATGATAAAATTACAGCAAACTGTCATGTAACAGTGAGACATACATACCCAAAAGTGAACCCTGAGTGCTGGGCACAGAGGTGTACATCTATAATGTGAGCTACTCTGAAGACTGAAGGAGAACTACATATTTGAGGTCAGCCTGGGCAAACTCATGAGACCTTATCCCAAAGGGCTGGGGATATAGCTCAGTGTTTCCTCAGTCTAATTCCCAGTACACACACATACACACACACACACACACACACACACACACACACACACACACACACACACACGAGAGAGAGAGAGAGAGAGAGAGAGAGAGAGAAAGAGAGAGAGAAACTAATTCAAAAGAGATCATAAGCATAAGGTGTAAAACAATAAAACTTTTCTGAAGCAGGAGAAAAACTTTCAATACCAAGAGCTAGGTGAAGAGTTCTTAGACATAATTTTAAAAACATGACCCATAAAAAGAGAAACTGATTGACTGAACTTTAACAAAATTAAAAACCATTTTTTCTAAGGGATCTTTTATACAAGAAACAAAATTTGCAGACTAGGAGAAAGTATTACAAAC
>PVKA01029409.1:0-28340 GCA_004027165.1 Ctenomys sociabilis
CATCTGTATACAAGAAGAAATATCTTGTATATACGTCTTGCTTGGCCCACCTCATGGAAACCCAGTGCTGTTTCCACTTCCCCAACTCAAAGACACCCAATGCTATCTCTGTCTTCTGGCCATTCCTGTCCTCTGCCCCTCTCGCAGGCTGCAGACTCTGCACTCTGCTCTTCAGTTCCTTCACTGTGATTCGGCCAAGTTCTATTTTCTTGAGTTTTCACCAATTGCATGAAAATTTAAATATATTTTATCTTGAGGAACGTTTTGGTAAAGTTATTCAGTGAAATGAAATATGTTTGTTTTACCAAAAAAAAATAATTTCCCACTTTATCTTGTTTCAAAGCTTAAATCTGCACAGACTCCTTCTTTCTGGGAGGAAATGCAGATGGATATGAAGTGAAGGGAGAGGCTGGCTACTCATGCTTTGTTCCATTCTCTCATAAGGTTTTCTGCACAGCACTAATCATAGCTATTTATAATTCATTTCTTTTAACCACAGTTATTTGACTGATGTGAACACCATCAAGGACTACCCCCCCATCACTGTATTTTCAGCAAATAGTGCAGTGTTTGGCATACAAAGAGTTTTCAACCCTTATTTATTGATTGTATGGATGACTACAGAAGTGTCATGTGAGCTTAAGGCTCAACTAGGAGCATTTTCTTCTTTTCACAGTGGGTAAATTTTTTCTTAATATCCATACTCAAACATCTTGAACAAAAGGAAGTGCATTTAGAGATCTGAAGCTCCATGTGTATGTTTATAAAGCAGACGCCTGGAGTGTGAAACATGATCTTCTTTCCTGTTATATGTAAACACCATTTGTGAGGAAATATCCTGACACCACTTTGTAATATGATGTTGCTATTAAACAATTTGGTAGATATTTTAGAATTTATTAATCTAGATATTACTCAATTGGAAAAAAATTGGAAAATTTAGTTTATCTCTTTAGTCATGAATAAAAATTAGTTGCCAAGAATTTTTCTTTTGGAAAATGAAATAATTATTCATTTTGAGTAGATCTATCTAGAGGCATTCCATTATTACTCATTCTTAAAGCACTATTTTTCCAGTATAACTTAAATTCTACTGCTGTGTGGATGTATTTTAAAATGCAAAACATTTAAAGATGGACCAACACCTTGTTAGTGTAGTATCTTTTTCTTTGGAAAATAAAAACATGAAACTGGAAAATGCATTATAAAGTACATAAGTTCTGGTGGCCACACGAAGAGAAGCCTATGGCTCGCCATTTGTGGGGCTGGAGACACAGAAAGCACACAACTGCACTTACTGGTAAGGACTGAGCTGATCCGAGAAGACAGAGCAGCAGAATCGTGGTCTTCATGTTTCAAGCTGCTACCTGTGAGATCAAAACAGCGTCCCCAACTTTACATGCACTGAAAATAATCACTAAGGTCCTATAAGTCTGCACATTTGCAAATGGATTAACTTTTCCATCTTTATAATTCAACACATTCATTTGCATAGTGAGAAATAATCTGTTTATGTGTTCTGATTTTCATTTAATAAATATTGTGTCTGTACCTAGTAGACATTCAGTACCATCTCACCCTATGCCTTATCTACTCCCAACTAACTACAAAATACTGAAATGTCATGCACTCTATTTTCTTACTTTTGATATATATGGTACATTAAAAAGATAAACATTGTACTTGAAACATTGTCAACTAAAGTTACCTTGTGTTCACCAGGCAAAATATACAGATGAAATGATATTCAAAATCCAGGTGACTTCTCCAGTTTACTCTGGTAAAATATTTTATCCTTCCATGATTTGAATTTGTAGACAGAATTTAAACTCAGCTCCAGAATATTGGCAACTTGAGAACCAATCAGGATTTAGCTGTCTGTGAAATCATTTGGTTTCTTTCATTTCCCAACACTTCATTAGGTGGGTTATTAGGTTCAGACATTATGTTAGTCAGTGTCTGACATTTGACTAGAGGGTATTTCAGGGAAACATGCCTCATGTAATTACAAAAGTGCAACCATTAAAAAAATTAAAATTTGTTTTCACCTTCATCTCTTTCCTAGACTGTTTCCAAAGTTACTTGTTTTATCATGTAAAAATGACATAAATCAAATACTAATATATAAAGAACTCTCTATATACTTAAAAAGTGAAGTTTATTGAGAAGTTTACATTTCTGTATAACTTATGTGGCTTAAAGAATGAAAAACTTTTATGAGTACATATGGATTAATTTCACTTATTTATTGGTTGCATATGTTCCATCACATCCCCTTTTTCTTTTGATGAACAGTAAATCCATTCATATTTTACTTTGTAACAACCAAAGTGTTATAATGAACATCCTTGTAAAATTTACTTGCATATGTCAAAGTAGCTGTAGGTGGTATTCCTGGAAATACTATTCTATGGATATCTGGATTTTATATTTCAATAAGTATGCCTTTCAGAGATTTGCGTAGTCCTTTATTTTTGGTGTTTTTGGGACAGAGTCTGCTCCTGAACTCAGTGCTGAGTTTACAGGCATGCGCCACCTGTGTGGTCTACAGTTTTTCATTTCAATTGAGCAAAAAGGCATTAGAACTTAAGGAAAAGACAAAGGACTGATCGAGGTTTCTTTCACACAAAGAATGGCTAAGTGCCACCTGTAAGTGTCCAGGGCAGAGGCAGATGGGGTCCTTCCAATAATTCCTGACATCAAATAAGTGATGAGTCTAGACCAGACCTACTAAGATATTTCTCATCTAAAAACTGAGTGCCACTCCTGAGACTGGAGTAAATAAACTGGTTCCTGAATGTTGAACTGTATATAGTATGTACATTACAACATTCAGAAGAAAGAAATGATCAAAGGAAACAGCAGCTTGATGACTTTGTTTTTTATTTGCACAACTCTTACCACAGTACTGTAATGTAAAACAATATAAAAGTAGAGTACTATATTATACAGTACAATCAGCAAAAATTACAGAACTGTATAAACGAGGTATACTGTATGAAAAAGATGTGAGGCACCATAAACAGAATGAACAGAAATGTACAAAAAAAAGATGAGTGGTAAATCATAAATCTGAAAGTTGTTAAACAGATATACGGATAAATGGGCCATCTGCATTTGTGTGGAAGAACATGCATGGCTCATCCTTTTTCTATCTCTTCTCTTTACCAGCACAGCACAGGAAGTCCTAATGGAAAGTGACTGAGATGGTTCCTGTCAGAGCCAGTGCCAGGCGTGGAGGGACTGTCTGAAGGGACCACACAGGCTGCGAAGGTGGGCCACAGGAGGATGCACAGGTGGGAAGGCATGGCCAGTTAGGTTGGAGGCCAAGAACAGCAAAGGCTGAATTGAGGAGGTCACCCCTATGGGGTGCTTGGAAGACTGGCGGGAAGTTGGTAGCAGGGCCTGGTAGGGCCCGCAGGCTTCAGGTCCACATGGGGGCAATGATGACTTTCCTGAGCCCTGAGCAAAGTGGGCTGGGAGGAGCAGCGTGGGATAAGGTTGGGGATACTTCTTCCACCTATTCACATCCCTCTTCTGTTTCTGTCACTGATTTTGACACTTCATCAGGTGTTATTCTATGCATCACCTTCATTATTTTCTGCAGCCTCTGTTGTACTAGAATCTAGTAACCAGAGGGAGAGTTCTGGTAGCCTTGTTTTAAATTTCTTTAGAATTTTCTATGTAGTATTGGAAAAACAGCATATGATCACTGCAAATTGATAAAAAAACCACAGAGGGACATATATTACAGGAGTAACATCAAATTGTGAGAGTACTGTGAAGGGCAGAGGTGGCTTTCCATGGATTTGGAGGCTAAATATGACTAACAGTCAGAAAATTTCATGGTGAAAGTTGATACTGAGAGGAATCATGACCTATAAATGCTAAAGAATCAAATTTATTTATATTCTTGCAAACAGAAGGAGGAACTACAACTTGAAATTTCAGGATGATTACCTGCTTCTGCAGACTTTTCACAACCAAATGTGAGCGGCCAGCTCACCCTCTTCTGTCCTGGGCTAGGGGAATGTGTAATTCCTGGCACCAGAGAACAGTGCAGTTTCCTTTCCATAGGGAAGGGAGGCTGGGGAAGGACTAAGGCACGACACAGTGTGAGCTGCCTGGTGTCTCACTGTGTTCCCTCTTGCCTCTACTTCTCTCTCCAAAAGTCTCTGCACACTGGGACAGTGAAGTGACAGCTCAGTGCAGCATAAGCCCTCTGTCTCACTCACGTTACACTCCAAGAAAGCTTTTTTCCTTGCAGTTTGGTAAGTGTACTGACCTGAATGCCTGGGAAGCGCCTCATGATTTTTCATAGACTTTTTTAAAAAAAATAATTTTATTGAGAAACAAATAATAAGACAGTTTCAAAACCGATTAGTAGGGCAGTTCCAGTAATAAACACATTGCATATTGTTGTCTTAGTGGTTATGCATTGTACAAGAGGCAGACATGATATCTTGTCCACAAACATTATTAGAACAAATCTTTTTATTCATTGAATTAAGAAAATGTAGCTGCATATCTATCCTATTTTGAATATACAGATACAAAATGGTCATTCATTTGTATCCTCTTTTTTGTTTAGTTTTGTCAGAGAAGGGTATTCCATTGTCATTTAGATATTGTAGGTGTGTGAATTCAGCAAAATATTCCAATATAGTCTAGGAGTCCATAATAGTAATGGGTTATCTGTAGGACTGGCAATGTCAGAAGTTGTTGACTTAAGTCTTTTATAGCTCGTTTTTATACTTTTCTGCTGGATGGTTAAGATCAAGGTAAAGCAAGACCTATATAACAAGACCTGTAAGTTTTGTATCTGATAATGTCAGTCAAGTCCCCTCAGGATTTATCTGGAAACCCTGTTCTTCAGTTTGTAGATCCTTTGTCAGTGTCAGCCATTTCATAGACAAGTTTATTCTTTAAAAATTTTCCCTCAATTCACTTTTTAGAATATTATTTAATATCTACTCTGTATTTAAGAGTATTGTTTTACTTCCTGGAAAGAACAATCTTTGTCCTGTTAGAGCTTACATTTGGTAGGAGGAGGACATTAAATTTTTTTATTGTTTAAAGAATTCAAAATGATAATAGAAAAAAATCACAATTGGAAATGATATGATAGGGCTGGCCAGATAGCTCAGCAAACTAAACCACCTCTTAGGCAGGCACAGTGCCTGGGGTTCAGTTCCCGGTGTGCTGTGTGGGCTCAGCTCAGGGCATGCTGAGCTGGCCGCTGAGACTGGGTGTGGCAGGGCACACCTGCAATGTCAGCACTTGGGAGGTTGCAAACAGGGGGATCACAAGTCCGATCTGTGCAGTGAGACCCTGTAGACCCTGTACTAGGGTCCAAACAAACAAACAATAAAACAAAACAAAATAAGAAATGATTCAGTATTTCAAGAAACAAAGTCATAGAAATTCAACAATGGTTGCTGTATTGCATAATGTTATCTTAAATTGATTGTTTAGGTTATCAGATATAAACAGAAGATTGGTTTAAAGAAAAAACAAAACAAAAAAATGACAAAAAGTTATAAGAAATTCAAAAGAAAAAAGAGAATTAAAAGAAAAAAATTAAGTATTAACAGCTCTTTTCAAAAGAGCAGTAGAAAAAGTCAGTACAGTTATCGAAAGTATCCTGCATATATATGTTAATATATCCTTTCCCCTTCTTTTGTGCTTTTCTTCATCCCAGGTTTTCCTTCCCATTCGACACTTTTTTTTCTTTTCACAGTATCTATTGTACCTTTCTAGTTTTATTTACTCTTTCAGGTTTTAGTGAGATAAAACAATGTTTGCACATGTGGGTCTGATTTATTTCACTTACCAGTATAGTCTCTAGTTGTATCCTTTTATCCACAAAAGCCTCACATTTGTCTTTTTTTGTCCATGTGTTAAAATGCTGTATTCTTTTTATCCATTCCTCAGTTGATGGACATTTAGGTGTTTCCAAGATTTAACTAGGACAAATTGTGGTTGAAAATATGGGTAGCATATATATCACTGTGGAATAATGATTTCAGTTTTTTTGGAAAAATACCTATGAGGGGAATAGCTGGTTTGAGTAGGACCTCTAATCCTAGCTTTCTGCGGAATCTCCACATTCACTTCCATAATGGTTGTACCAGCCTGCTCTCCCACCAACAGTGGAAAAAGGTTGTTTTTCCCTCACATCTTCTCCAGAATTTGTTACTGGTTGAATTTTTAAAAATAGCCATTCTTTTTGGTTTTTTTTTTTTTTAAATTTTTGTTTTAGGGAAGGGTCTACAAGGGTGTTCAGGGTCTCACTATTAGATTGGACTTGTAGTAATCTGCCTGTTTATAGCCTTCCAAGAGCTGAATTACAGAAGTGTGCCACCACACCCAGTCTCAATTGCATTTTAGAGTGCCCTGGGGGTGGGGGTGGGGCCAGCACAGCAGGTCCAGGGAACTCCAGGTCCCTGTGCCTACTTGCAGGCTCTTTAATCTGTTGAGTTATTTGGCTGACTTTAAGATCCCAATTCTTTCTGGTATAAGGTGGTATTGCAATGTTGTTTTAATTTGTATCTCTTGAATGACCAATGATGAACATTTTTTCATATATTTATCTGTCATCCATAACTCTTCATTTGTGATGCATACATTCATCTCACATGCCCATTTTCGGATTGGGTCTTTGAATTTGGGGAGGGCTGATTTTTTTTTTTTTAATTCTTTATATCTTCTAGATGGGAGTCCTTTGTCTGAAGGACAGTTTGCTATAATTGTTTCCCACTTCATGGGTTTTATTTTACTGTATTGGTGATTTCTTTCAATGTACAGAAACCTTTCAAAAAGGTGAAATCCCAATTGCTGATTCTTTGAAGTATTTCCCATGCCATTTGATTTTTGCTCAAGAGCTGTTTGCCTACCCCTAAGGAACATTAAATATTCAAGCAGCCTCATTGTATGAAAAAGAGCCCAGAGCATTTGGGATTCTACTTTTCCTGGGTTTTATTCTAAGTGACTGTGTAGGGTGAGGGTCTTTTACATTTTTCTTTCCATGAAGGTAGAATGGAATTTTATGCTACTGTTGTTTCAGGATTAGGTGAGGAGGCCTGTCTTCTGTTGCAGGTGTAAAGTATGACTTTAGTGATGCACTCAGTTAGTGAATCATTGTTTGCCAATGTCTGGGCATCAGGTGGCTCAGGACCTCACAGCGAGCATGACACATGCTGCCAACCACAGGCTGCAATGGGATATGCCCTAGCAGGAAATGGAGCAGTCAGTGGGATTAGACCAACATGAACAAGCCAAATTAAGAAGGGTGAGTAATTTCTTAGACAAGAAAATTTAAGTGTGAAAGCAGGTAACTTACACCAATGTAATTACAGTGTTGGGTATCAAGAAATATATATTATTAAAAGGGAAAATCCTAAATCATTTTAGGGTGAGACAAATCAGCAAAAACACTAACACATGTTCTGAAATGATCTAGCATATGAATATTCATTAAATTATTTCATGAAACACAAATGACAGCTCTGTATGTCTAGACATTTCTTCATGTTTCTCATAGGTTTTAGTTTTAAATTTCTTTGAATTACAGAAACTTTATGTTTTAATTTTTATAGAAATGTGAAACTTGATTCAATGTATACATCATATTCTTAGAAAAGCACACATATGCCTATGGATATGATGTACTGGGCAACTATAGAGGTTTCAGGCATCTCCTGAGAGCACCATTGTGAAGCCTGAAGTTAAGAAGCTCTGATCTAGGAGGAAAGTTGGACAGGGAGGAAAAGAGGGCAGGGAGGGTAATGGAGGAAAGAATATGATTAAAATATTTATATACAAATGTGAAGATGCCACTGTATAAAAGAAAAGACTGTTTAGAGAAATTGTGGTGCAACTCTGATTTGTATGATTTGTCACTGTGATCTAGAAAACCCTAAAATAACTGTTTCTTTTAACCTTGTTCCTGTGTCTCACTATGTTCTTGCTATAGAGTTCCTGCTGTTCTCCTCAAACATGGTGGCGTCTTTGTCATGAATTGCTCCTCTCTCTGAAGTCCTTGGACCCCCTACTTGTCTTTCTTTCTTCTTTCTTTCCTTTTAGTCTCCCTGCCTGCCTGCCTGCCTTCTTCCTTCCTTCCTGTTTGATTTTGTTTCTGTGACAGGACCTCTTTGCAGTTCAGGCTGACCTTGCATTCACTACATTGGCCTCAGACTCGCAACAATCCTCTTGTCTCAGCCTTCCAAATGCTGAGATTACAGGCATGTGCTACCATGCCTGGCTTAATTGGTTTATTTTAAATCGTTAATATTTTGATAAATTATCTTCTTAGAGAGGTATTTCCCAGAACACTCAGGGGAGTTTCCCATTACTTTCCATGATATGATGCTATTTAACTTCCTCATGGTAATTTCTCCCTCTAATTACTTTGTTTATATATTATTTATTTGTAGATTGTGTCCAGCATTTGACCAGAATGAAAGTTCTATGAGAACAGGGATATTTATGTTTTTCACTTCTATCCTGAAGTGATATCCTAAATATCTATCTATATTTATGTGATAAGTATTTATTGGATGAATGTGTGATGAATGTGTGAGGCAATTTCTACAGTAGCAAGAGCCCTCATGTTAGAATCAGCCATATTTTGATTTCAATCTTGATTTGTTACGTACTTTTTGGATGTTTTCAGCCAAGTTAAGGTGTATTAGTAACTTTTAATTTCTTCAATAGGCACTTTGTGCTTAATACACCTGAGCATTTGTATGGCTGTGAAGACCTAGAAAATTTTCAAAATGGCGGAGTAGAGCGTGGCAGCAATTCAACCTTTCTGAGATTTGGAATAATCTTGACATTGGAAAATAACGACTTGTGAAAGAAGGAGAAAAAGGAAAGAAAGAAGGAGGAGGAGAAAGAGGAGAAAATGGAGAATGAGGAGAAGGGAGAGGAAGAAAAGGCCAGAGTTTTAGGAGTCAGGAAAGAACTGATATGAAAATTAAAGATAGTCTAAGATGCAGAGGATGGCATGAAATAATTGGGACTTTCTCCCTGACCCTACACTGCTCAAGCATGCCAAGTACTGGGACCCTTAGGAGATCCAGAGAGAAACAGCCATTGTGATTTTCAGGGACAGTGTGGTGTGTTGTGCCCACAGAAGCCCTTCCCCAGATGGCATCTGGGGACAAGTCCCAGTGCAGTCACCTGCTACCCTGGAGAGTGTGAGATGTGGCAGCATTTTGAGAAAGAGTTACATATATGGGACCCAGAATAGCATCAGGATGGATTTGATTCACAGTTACCAATCTTCCCTTAAAGACTAGATGAGAGACACCTATGGGATATAGCCACAGACAGAGAAGATGGGAAAGAGACTCCCCCAAAGGACTTGAACTCAGGCTGGGAAGGACACAGACTCCAGCCTCATGGCAGAACTGAAACCCAACTTCAGGAGTTGCTCTGAGTTTGTGTCTCAGCATTGAGTGTTTGAGCCTTGGTCTAGTGCCCACACACAGCACAGGCCTGAGTACCTTTCTCACTGCATAAGCAGGGACACATCACAGCTTGGACACTGCCACAGCTGTGGAAGGGGAGAGGCTTCTGGACAGCTTTAAGGATAAGTGGGAAAAAAATCCAAGAATTGTTAGACTCCAAAATTGCAGAGCCTACACACAAAAAAGTCACTCATTCAAAAACACAGAACAAATCTTTTTTGGAGTCTTTTTTTCTCTCCTCCTTTTTATTTTATTTTATTTTATTTTATTTTGAAACAAGTAGCAATAAGACAGTTTCAAAGCTGATTAATAGGACAGTTTCAATAGTTAACACCTTGTACATTGTTACCTTCTTAGTGGTTATCCATATTACAAGATACAAACAGGATATCCAAACACTATTAGAACAAACATTTCTTCTCATTGATTTAAGCAAAAGTAGGTGTATATCTATCCTAACTCTCCTGTATATACAGATAAAGAGTGGACCTTCCTTTGTATCCTTTTTTTGTTTAATCCTGTCAGAGATGGGTACTCCACAGGCATCTAAATACTATAGGTGTGTGAATTCAGCAAAAACAATCCAACACAGTGCATCACTCCACACACTCCACAAACCACTCTGTAGGTTTCCTGCAGAAGTTGCTTACTTGAGTCTTTCACAGCTCAAGATATTAATATGGCTTTACTTTATATATCTCATTTTTATTCTTTTCTGCTGGATGGTTAAGACCAAGATAAAACAAAACATGTTATAACAGGAAATGTATCTTTTTTGTCTGATAAGGTCAGTTAAGTTCCCTCAGGAATTATCTTGTAACCCTGTACTGAAGTTTGCAGATTTTTTTTCAGTAACAGATATGTGGATGAGTCATGGCCATTGCTTGACCAATTTGCTCTCTGTGAAAGTTGGATAGAATGTTTTCACTCCGTGTGACTCTCCTTAGGCACACTCTACATCATCAATCACATTGCTCTGTGGCCCCATAATCTCCTTCATCAGAAAATTTAGGACACAACTGAGTTACATGATGTTACAGTATAGGTTCTCCTATGTTCTCAGACTTCACAGACCTTGAAAGGCTAGAGCCAAAATAATGTTAGCTGTTCTTGCAGCCCTTGTATTTCTCTAATTTTTGGTCTGTTAAGCTTCCAGAAAATAGCTTATTATTACCGTACAATATATGCAGTTGGGTGTAACTTCACTATCTGTCTGAATATCAAACATTTTAGGCATAACATGGAACAGGTATTTTCCAACATGCATTGATATGTTAAACTTTAAAACCCTGCAGAATATGGAGATAAAAATTTAAACAATGAAAAATATTTAAAGAATATGAATAAATAATTACATATTTTTGCACAGAAATTTAGAAATCTAACCATATACAACATTGTAGTAGGACAGTCCTGTGACATTTCTTTTCATCAGTACACACCATAAAAAAAACAGCAAGCAAACTTTTGCTTGAGAGACAGTATGGTAATAATTGGTATGTCATGACAAGAAGTACATATTTAGCAGACCAGAATGACAAGCAATCTAAGTGTGACCCTTCTATTACCCATTGCTGTCTTCAGTGCAGTTGCTTGTTTCACAGGTATCAGCATGTATAGTTAGTCAGGGTTAGAATCCTACCAATTAACTGCTAGTTTCAAAAACCTACTGTTTTTCAGGACTGTTGCCTTATCCATCTTGTTTGTATAAGTGTATGGATTTTCCCCTGTCATGTTTCCCATCTTTTCTCCTTGCCCTCTCCTCATTGTCCAGTCCTCAAGTTCTTGCTTTCCTTTTAATTGTGTTATACCTATTTGTTTTTCTTCTTTTGAGTTCTTATATTAGGGAGACTATATGATATTAAACATGTGGGTCTGGTTTATTTTGCTTATGAGTATATCTTAAAGTGGCATCCACATAAATATAAATGCTTCAAGTTTATTATTCTTTATATCTGAGTAATACTCCATTGTACAAAAATACCACATCCTTTTCATCCATTCCTCATGTGATAGGCATCTTTGTTGTTTCCAAGATTTTGCTATCACAAATTGTGCTGCTATAAACACAAGTACACATATATTCCTATGATATGATGTTTTCAGTTCCTCTGGGATAATTTCCAATAGGGGGATAGAAGGTTTGCATGGGATTTCCACTCCTAGTTTTCTAAGGAGTCTCCAGCCTGATTTCTATAATGGTTGCACCAGTCTACATTCCCACCAGGAGTGGAGTAGGTTTTTCTTTTCGCCACAGCCTCTCCAACACTTGTTGTTGGTTGATTTCTTTATGATAGCCATTCTTTCTGGAGTGAGATGGTATCTCAGAATTGTTTTAATTTGCATTTCACAGATGACTAGTGAATTGGAGCATTTTTTCATATATTTATTTGCTTCCTTAATCTCGTCCTCTGAGAAGTGTTTGTTCACCTCAGATACCCATTTCTGGAGTGAGTCATTAAATTTAGGGGAACTAATGTTTTTTAGTTATTTATAAATTCTAGAGAGCAGACCTTTGTCTAAATGTTTATTAGTTAAGATCTTTTTGAAATTTTGGGGGTTGTTTTTTCACCTTGTTGACAATTTCTTTTGATGTGCAAAAACTTCTCAATAAGAGGTGATCCCATTGTTAATTCTTTCAATTATTACCTGTGCAATTTGTTTTTCATTCATAAACCCTCTGCCTACCCCATGTCTTCAATAGTTCGTCCTTCTTTCTCTTTCAGGAGATTGAGTGTTTCTGTTTTTATGTTTAAATCTTTAATCCATTTTGACTTTAGCTTACTGAATGGTGATAGAGCTTGGTCAAGTTTTAGTTTTCAGTATGTACAGAGCCAGTTTTTCCAGCACCATTTGTTAAAGAGGCTATCTTTCTTTCAGTATGCATGTTTGACTTTTTTGTCAAAAATCAGGCAACTGAATATGTTCATAGAGGCCTCTGTATCTTTTAATCTATTCCATTGATCCTCAGGTCTATTTCATTGCCAATACCATGTTGATTTTATCACAGTAGCTTTGTAGTATAATTTCAAGTCAGGAATTATAATGCTTCCTGCCTTTTCTTTCTTGGCCAGGATTGCCTTTGCTATTCTAGGTCTTTACTGGTTCCAAATAAATTTGAGGAACAATTTCTCCAGGTCTGGGAGGTATGTTGGTGGTCGTTTGATAAGGATGGCATGAAATCTGTACAACAATTTTGGGAGTATGGCCATCTTCACAATTTTGGTTTTTCCTATCCAGGAGCGTGGGATATCTTTCTATTTTCTGAAATCCTCTACAATCTCTTTTTTAAGAGTACTGTAATTTTCCTTGAAAAGATCTTTGACTTCTTTAGTAAGATGAATTCCAAGGTATTTCATCTTCCTCAGTGCCATTATAAAAGGTATTGTTTCTATAGTTTCCCCTCTCAATGTGTTTGTTATCTGTGAAGAGAAATGCTATTGTCTTTTAGGCATTGACTTTGTATCCTGTTATGCTAATGAATTTGTGTATCGATTTTAGTAGCTTTTTGGTGGAGTCTTTTGGGTCTTCCATTTGTCATCTGCAAATAATGATAATTTAACTTCTTCTTTACCTATTCTTATTCCTTTTATTTCTCTCTCTTGTCTAATGGCTCTAGGTAATGATTCCAGAACTATATTGAATAGGAGGGGTGATAGAGGACATCCTTGTCTTGTACCTGATTTAAGAGTAAAAGATTTTAGTTTTTCCCATTTAGGATTATGTTAGCCATTGGGTTGTCATAGATGGCTTTTATCAGATTGAAGTAGAGGCCTTCTATTCCAATTTTCTGTAGGACTTTGAACATGAATGAGTATTGGACTTTGTCAAAAGCCTTTTCTGCATCAACTGAGATGATCTTGTGATTTTTAGATTTCAGTCTATTAATATCGTGTATTACATTTATAGATTTTCGAATACTGAACCATCCTTGCATTATTAGGATGAATCCTACCTGGTCATGGTGTATGATTTTCTTGATGATTTGCTGTATTCTATTTCCTAGGATTTTATTTTGTAATTTTGTATCTATATTCATGAGGCAGATTGGCCTGTTGTTCTCTTTTTTGCTTGTGTTTCCCTGGTTTTGGAATCAGTATCTTACTTGCCTCCAGGAATGATTTTGGGAGGACTGCTTCCTTTTCAATTTCATTGAAGAGTTTGAGGAGTGTAGGGATTATATCTTCTGAATTTCCTGTAGAATTCATCTGTGAATCCATCAGGACGTGGACTTGTCTTTGCTGTCAGGCTTTTTAATTACATTTCATATTTTGTTGGCTGTTATTGGCTTATTGAGAGTTGTTATATCTTCATGGTTCAGCTTTGGTAATTTGTACCTTTCTAGGAATCTGTCCATTTCGTCTGTGTCTTCTATTTTGTGAGCATAAAAATTCTCGAAGTAACTATTGATAATCTTCTGGATTTCTCCTGGGTCTGTGGTGATTTCACCCATTTCATTCCTTATTGCTTGTATTTGAATTTTTTGTTTCCTCTTTTTGATGAGGTTGGCTAGAGGCTTATTAACTTTATTTAGTCTTTCAAAGAACCAACTTTTTGATTTGTGGATTGTTTGAACTGTTTTCTTCACCTCAATTGAATTAATTTCTGCTCTAATCGTTATGATTTCTTCCCGTCTTTGTGCTCTGGGTTTCGTTTGCTCTTCTTTTTCTAGATGTTGGAGGTGCAACATTAGGGTGTTTATTTGTTCCCGCTCTGCTTTCCTAATGTGTGAGTTCATAGCTATGATTTTCTCTAAGAACTACTTTCATTGCATCCCATACATTCTGGAAAGTTGTGCTTGAATTTTCATTGAATTGCGGATATTGTTGAATTTCTTGTTTAATTTCTTCTGTGACCCACTGATTGCTGAGTAGGGTGTTGTTTAATTTCCATGAATTTAGCAGGTTTTTCTGCTTTCTTTCTTTCTTGTCATTTAGTTCCAGTTTCATTGCACTGTGGTCAGATAATATGCATGGGATAATTTCTGCTTTCTTGCATGATCTCTGGACTAGTATGTGGTCTGTTTTGGAAAATGACCTGTGTGCAGCTGAAAAAAATGTGTATTCAGCTGTGGTTGGATGGAACACTCTGTATATGTCCACCAGGTCCATTTGTTCTAAGCTCTGGTTCGGTTCTGCTACTTCCTTGCTAATTTTTGTCTTTTTGATCTATCTTTTTGAGATAAGGGTGTGTTAAGGTCTCCTGTTAAGATTGTGGTCTTAGATATTAGTTTTTTCATGTCCATTACAATTTGTCTTACATAGTTGGGTGCTCCTGTGTTTGGTGCATAGATATTTATGAGTGTTACCTCTTTCTCTTGAATGTTTCCCCTGACCAATATATAGCGGCCTTCTTTGTGTCATTTGAACTTTCTTGGTTTGAAGTTGAGACTGTCTGAGACCAGAATTGCTACTCCTGCTTTTTTCTGAGGTGCTGGGACATGTAGTATTCTTTTCTATCCTTTGACTTTGAGTCTATTAATGTCTTTTTGAGTTAAGTGTGTTTCTTGTATACAGCATATTGTTGGATTTTGTTTCCTAATCCACTGTGCCAGTCTGTTTCTCTTAATTGGTGAATTGTGTCCATTTACACTGATGACTATAATTGAAATGTGTTGACTTATGTATGTTTGTCATGATATTTACCTGTTATTGTATCCTGTGTTTAATTGTCTGTCCTGTTTAGTGGGTTCCTTCCATTCTCATTCATGGAGTTCTGGTCATTGTGGTCTCTCTCTAGAACATCTTTCAGCAGTGTGTGTAGGGATTGCTTTGTCATGAAATTCCTTAGTTTTTCTTTGTTGTGGAAGTATTTCACTTCTCTATCAAACTTGAAAGAGTGTTTTGCAATGTATAATTGTCTGGGCTAGAATTTATTTTTGCACAGGACTCAAAGAACTCTGCTCGATGCTCTCCTTGCCTTCATGGTTTGTGTACAGAAGTCGGCTATAATTCTGATTGGTTTTACTTTGAATGTGATCTGCTTCTTCTTTCTAGCAGCTTTCAGTATATTATTTTTGTGTTGGATTTCTGGGATCTTTACTATTATATGTGTTGGTGTATTTTTACTTGGGTTGAAGTTATTTGGTGTTCTGTATGCTTTGGTGACCTGAATGTTGGATTGTTTCCTCATATTTGGGAAGTTTTCTGCGATTACTTCTCCCTAATTCTTTTTGTCATTTGTATTGACTCCTTCATTCTCATTGATACCAATTAATCTCACATTGTTCATCCTGGCATCATCTTGCAGGTGATGGATTATTTTTTTCCTGCATTCTCATTGTTTTAAGAGATACTTTCTCACCTTTCACTAGCTGCACCAGTGTCTTCAAGATCTGAAACTCTGTCTTCCCTTTCACTCAAATGGTTTTGTAGACTTGTGATTGATATTTTTAGTTCTTCTATTTTTTTTTGACTCTTTCATGCATTCTATTTCTTTTCTGTATTGCTCATTCAAGGAATTCGTCATATTTCAGATCTCCTCTATTTGTTTATCCATGTCTTCTTTAGAGGTAGTTATTAATTCTTTTTCTGCCGAGTTTCTTCCAAGTTGGGTTTCCTCTGTAGATTTCCAGACTTGTTTCTGTACTTCAGATTCTATGATTTCAAAAAATTCCTTTTTTTCAAAGAATTCTTTTTTGATTTCAGAACTTATTTCTGCTTTGAGTTCCTCATGACCTTTCTGCTGTTGTTTCTTTGCTTCAGATGCTGTTAATTCATAAGTTTCAGCTGGAATGGTGCTCTCTGCACTTGTTCTGGGTGAGGATTGGTCCCCCTACCCAGTGTTTCTGGATTTGATTCTTTATTTCAGATACTATATATTTAGATATTTCCTATTTTATTTTAGGAATTAATTCTCATCTGAGTTCCTCTATACCTTTCTGCTGTTGTTCCTTTGCTTCCGTATCTGTTAATTCATTCATTTCAGCTGAGCTAGTGTCCTTTGCACCTTACCGGTGGACTCGAGGCCTGAGATTGCATCTTTCTCCTTGTGTTTGTCATTTTGTATAGCACTGACCTCTGACCGTTGGTGTGAGTTTTGGTGCAGCTATAACCTTAGCACGTAGTGAGGTTCAGATGCCAGTAAGTTTGAGATTATCCAGTTATGCCTGGCCCAGATCTAGTTGTTGTGTTCAGTTCCTTTTTGCTGCAGCTCCTGTGGTTCCCCTCTGTTGGTTCCTTGCCAAGCTGCGCTGTGTCGAGGGCCCCGGGATCACTGGGAAAGGGGATTGATGAGAGAGTTCCCTCCGCCGTGGCGGGTCTGGAGCTCCATCAGTGTCTTCTTGAGAAGCATTTAATTCTTTTACTATAGAGATTATTTCTGATCTGATTTCTTCTATTTTTTACACATTTGATTCTTCTCCTAAGACAATATTACTTCAGATATTTCTTTTTTTTATTTCAGAGGTTATTTCTAATCTGAGTTCCTCTATACCTTTCTGCAGTTATTTCTTTACTTCAGATCGTATTGATACAGACATTTCAGCTGTAATTCTCAATTTCTTCTGTGGTAGTATCTTCTGCAGTTGTTCTGACTTGGCTCGGGGCCTGAAATTACATTTTTCTCTCTTTCTTTGTCATTTTGTATAGCACTGTCCTATGATCTTTGGTTAGAGCTTTAGTGCAGTTATAATCTGAGCACCTAATAAAGTTCAGGTGCAGATCTGCTACGTTTGAGTTCATCGTGCAAAAATTCAGTTTTTGTATTTCTAAAAGCAAATCCATAAAGGACAGGATAAAAACCTTTGGTTCACTTACATATTTATGAATCGAACAACTTCTAATGAAAATTCACTCATTAAAAACTTAGTTACAGATTAGAGCATTATGGGTAATTCTTTTTGTTTGTTTCACGCGAAGACCTTGGTATGAGTAATCCAGGAAGTAGTACACAAATTGGAAGCATCTTGGGATTTTAAATATACTTAACACGTAAATTTTCATTCATGCCTTAAACAGTTTTTTTTTTTAAATGAGAGAATCTAAACAAAAAGTATGACCAGCACTATCATTTAAATTTTCTCATTTTAATATTATATTAGTCTGACATAGCATTATTAACCATGTTGTACTGAAATATGTAATGATATAGTCTAAATCCTCATTTGTTAAACAGACCCCTCCTCTAGAATATTTAGACTGGTCAGAAAAATAATGGTGTGTAAGTATATAGGCATAATCTTTTATGGGCAGCCCCTTGTATAAATTACTGTCTAGCAAAATACAGACTGCCACAAGGATTTATCCTAGAAGGTAGGCATTCAAATATTACGATAGATATATTCCTGAAAATATAGGCACAATTGAAAACATTAGGATAATTCTGTCACCCATAATAGTCCCACAGTATGAGCAATAATCTACTTAAAAAGAGATCAGTATAGTGCATGGTTGGTTCAGTGTGGCTCCCAGGGAAGAGACCAGTACTCCACTGCAGACTCCTGTGTATCAGCCATCATTATTCTTTATCATGCAGATGGTCGCACCCTCCACAAGTGATAGCTCATCATCCTTGTGTTTTGTATAATCGTATACTGCAGCAAATTTCTCAATATAATTCTTGGGGGCCCAGGCAGGATCCCACCTATATACGAACCTTTAATCTGAACTACTGCAACTTCCTCCTCTTCATAGACCACCAGGAGAGGGAGTGGAGGCGGATTGCCAGATGGGATCTCCTCCTCTAGTAACATCTGCAGCTCTGCCATTTTCCACCCTTCTGCATCACTTCCTCTCATGTGAAAGAGACAGAGACAGCAAGGTCCAGTAGACACAAGCTGCCTCCTGGCCCTCCTGCTGAGTGTGGTCAAAAATGTTTTGAAGAAACAATGGTAGCATTGTGGAAGAGGAAGGGATCCAACATGAAAATGATTTGAGGGTCTACAGCTCACTGCTGCCTGTGTTATTGTTAAATCAATATGACAGTCTGGCACAATAAAGCTCTAGATAAGAAGCAGTTTCAATAAGCTTCTTTTAATGACTATGTTGTTCTGTTTTAGCTATATTATTTATTCTTTGTACATGTTTCTGTACATTAGTAATACAGCAAGTTAAAAGATGAGATTTGGTCATTTCCGGGCGGCGCGTGGTGGAGCCACCAACAGCCTGTACCGCAACATACCTAAATTTTATTGTGACCACTGCGATATGTACCTCTCCCATGACTCTCCGTCTGTGAGAAAGACACACTGCAGTGGTAGGAAGCATAAAGAGAATGTGAAAGATGATTACCAGAAGTGGATGGAAGAGCAAGCTCAGAACCTGATTGACAAAACAACGGCTGCGTTTCAACAAGGAAAGATGCCTCCCACCCCGTTCTCCACTCCTCCCCCCAGCAAGGGCTATGATACCACCTCCACCCAGTCTCCAGGGGCCTTCTCGCCTTGGTGTGATGCCAGCACCCCATATGGGAGGTCCTCCCATGATGCCAATGATGGGGCCCTCTCCTCCCGGGATGATGCCAGTGGGACCTGCTCCTGGAATGAGGGATGCCAATGATGCCTGGGCCGCCAATGATGCGCCCGCCGGCTCGGCCCATGATGGTGCCCATTTGGCCAGGAATGACCCGAGCAGACAGATAAAGTGGAGGGGCGGCCTCTCTGTATTAGTTTTATATTATTTGTTCTGCTTCACCAGCGGATCATGGTGCTGTGACTCTGTTTTCTAACAGCATGAATGGCAAGGAAGACTTGCTCCCCCTTCCTATCAAAGAATAGTTTTAAAGGGAGAAGTATGATAAAAGTGCAGAAAGTACAGTTTCATTTGTATTGTGAAATGCGAAAATAAATTAAGATGAGATTACATGACATCCTGAGTCACAGCAACTTAAAATGTGATGATGCATGTCCAATATTGTTGTTTCTAACCACCTGATTTCAGGTTTTTAAAGACTACAAGTTAAAAAAAGTCACCCCTCAAATGAACAAACTGAACAAATAAGAAAGGCAATTTAGCTAACAAACCCAAACTAAAGAGAACCTGCACTTCAAGAGGGCTACCACCAGAGGGTAGCCCTGCCAAAGCCAATGCTAATTTTTTTTTTTTTTGGGTGTGTGTGTGGTGTATGATCATTGTTCCCTCATTTTCAAGGATTATATGTGGTGACCATTTGGATTCAGTAATTCAGTTGTGTATTTATGGAGCTCCTTTTCTTTTTTCTTTTAATAATTTTGAGAAAGAAGTAGCAATGAGATAGTTTCAAAACAGATTAGAAGTACAGTTACAATAATTAATACATTGCATATTGCTGTCTTTGTAGTAGTTGTTCCTAATACAAGATGCAGACATGATACTTTCTTTAAACATTATTAGTTCAAAACCTTCTTCTCATTAAACTAAAAGAAAGTAGCTGTATACTTATGCTATTTAGTATATACATATATATTTTTTTCACTACAAAATGGTCCACTTATATCCCCTTTTTGTTTACTTTTGTCAGAGATGTGCATCCCTTTGCCATTCACATATTGTAAGTGCATGAATTCAGCAGAGTAATGCAATATAGTTCAGTAGTCTATCGTAGTAGTGGGTTATCTGCAAGAATGGCAGTGTCAGAAGTTGTCGCCTTGTGCCTTTTACAGCTCAGCATATTAACATGGCTTTACTTTTTATACCTCGATTTTATACTTTTCTGCTGGATGGGTAAGACCAAGATAAAGCAAGACCTGTATAACAAAAAATGTGACTTTTGTATTTGCCTATGTCAATCAAATCCCCTCAGGATTGACCCTGAAACCCTGTACAACAATGTGTAGATCTTTTGTCAGTGTCAGCCATGTGGATGAGTCAGGGCCACTGCTTGACCAATTTGTATGGGGCTCTTTTGTGTGCCAGGTTTTGTTTCACCTTTGGGTATGTCCTAGTGAAGCAGAAGGCTCAGCACTATCATCTCCTTTAGCTTTTCTCTGGAACCTTTGTTGCTCTAAATCTTATCAGGGAGCAAGACTGAGAGATAGGACCCTGCAAATCACTAAAACACAAAAATAGATTACTTAGGTATACTTCAGAATTGTTGATTTGTGTGGACACTTTCAACTGTAGGTTGCTCTTGACCTTGAAATTTAAAAATCTCTAAAAACAGCCCAGTCAATTTACTTTCAGTACCTCTGTATAGGACCAGACCTACTTGTAGGTAGAGAGTAACTTACATGCCTGTCACAGAGCAGTACATGGGGAGATGCAATCAATAGATTCTAAGATCTTTCCTTTTCTAAGTGCTTATTACCTAGAGCTCAGAATGTTCCTTGAAAAAGAAATTCATAACCATGTAAGTTTGAAAGAGACTGCATACTGTGAGACTGCTTGGATATTTGTGCTATTTCTGGAGGATGTTTAGGGCTCCCAGAAACCCTACAAAAATGCATATATTTCCTATAATATATCTCAAAGTTCCCTGATTGGAGAAATTATTTATTAAAAATTCATGTGGAAAAAATATATATGTGATATTTGAACATGTGTGTCCAATTTATTTCATTTAACAGTGTGGCCTAAGATAAATTTTAGGCTTTAGCTAAATGGATAAATTAGAAAACATATTCTTAAGTGAAATAAATCAGACCCACATGTATAAACATCATATTGTCTTCTTAGTGTGAGAATTTGAATGAGAAAATAAGATCTTAAGGATACAGTAGATACTAGGAAAAGGAAATGGACCTATTCAAAAGGAAGGACTTACTCAGTTGAGGAGAAGGACAGGAGATGGAGTGGGCAAAAGAGATTTACCTATGTACGTAAGCAGTATGGTTTGGAAAATTGTTCTGTGCATTTCTGGTGATCTACAGAAAGAAATAGTTAAAGCTTAATTTGTTTTGTCTTCTTTTTTCAATTTTTTTTTCATTTTCCGCTCTTAATTTCTTATGTGTTTTCTTTCTTCCAATTTTGCATACATATATCTGGTAATAAGAATTAATATGAAGACATTATGCATTACCACAAGCAATGAAATACATATTATTTTGTTTAGTAAGAGTCTGTATAATTTGTCATTTTTGTTTTGGTACTATTTTGTACTCTCTTTAAAAAAATAAAAAGATTACAAAATGTGGTCTCAAGGTGTATCTATTTACTTAGAAATGTCTCAAGTTTATCCTTCTTTATGGCAGAGTAGTACTCCGTTGTATAAAATATCCACTTTTTTTTTTTTTTTTTTTTTTTTTTTTTTTTTTTTTTTTTTTTTTTTTTTTTTTTTTTTTTTACCATTCATGAGTTGATGGCCAGTTGGGATGTTTCTAAGATTTAGCTATCACAAACCATGGCTCTCTAAACATTGATGTATATATATCACTGTGGTCTGATGATTTTAATTATTTTAGGAAGATACCAAGAAGAGGAATAGCAGGGGCAAATGGAACCTCAGATTTAGTTTTTCAGGAATCTCCACACTGATTTTCAGTGTTTACACTCCTACCAACAGTGAAGAAGGGTTCCTTTTTCTTCACAGATCAAGCAGCATTTGTTATTGGTTGATGTCTTGATAATATTTCTTGTTCCTGGAGTGAGAGTTGTAGTTTTGTTTTAATATGCATCTCTTCTTTGTTCAGTAACATTGAACATTGCTGCTTGTATTGCTGTTTTTATTTCTTCATCTGAGAAGTGTCTATTCATTTTAGAACTCCTAGAGGAGCTTGTCATGCTTTCCTGATGAACTTAGCTGCTCTGATTGTCAAAGGAGCTCAGGAACTTACTGTCACTGAGGATGGTTGTAGTTAGCTTTTGGGGAGCTTTGGTCCTCACTTTAAGCATTGCTTCTTGTCTCCAGAGGGGAAGAAGGTGCACTGTTCAGTCTCTAGGAGAAGCTTGTTGCAGTAGCTTTCCTGATAGGAGCTCAACTGTTCTCATCATTAGAGGAGTTTGGGATCTCACTGTCACTGAGGATGGCTATGGTACGTTTTGGGGAGTTCTGGTTCTTTCTTTGAGTATCAATTTTTGGCTCCACTACTGATCCCTCAGACTGCTGGCACAGAACCTTTAAATTGCTGATACAGACTTTCTAGCTTCCAGCACGGACCTTTGGGCCTTCCCAATGCACATATGTGAAACAGGCCTGCATAAGGCATTGTTGGGGGCTTTTAACCTCCAGTTGGACTCATGGGGATCATTGTTATGGGATCTCCATTTTTTAGGTGGACCTATGCAGGACTTTACTGTAGGATCCAGAACCTCAGCTGGATTCTTTGGTCTTTAGTATGTGGACAGACTATCTTCACTCTTTTGTATGTGAGTTTTTGGTTGACTATTATAAAATAATCTTATAATTGAGTCCTGTATTGTATTGTTTTCCCTTGTAAAACCCCAAACCATAACAGAATGTATTAATGCTTATTTGATTTTCATGTTCATTAATATTTGTTTTATATAGTTGGGTATGCTGGTATTTGCTGTATAATGTTGTAAGTCAAAAATCAAATAACAACAGGACAAGCCCAAAAATTTGAAGCGCTTTATTTTAGCTGGTACCCAGTGGCACCCTCTGAGTCCAAGAGACAGAGAGGAACCCCAAGTAAGGGGAGGCACAGCAATTTAAGCCCCAAAACCGCAAGATTACTCATTAAGCAAGCCAATTACAGAAGCCAATAGCAAAGGTTATTGTGGTTATGACCTTTAACAGGGTTGGCTGTAGCACACCTGGGTGAAGCTATGCAGAAAGCTTCCTAATTTGGACAATGTGAGGGCAGAGCAGGACATAAAGTCATGGTATGTTAACTCAACAAAGGCATTGTGGTTAGCCAATTCTTGGAACAGTATCCTTGGGGAAAACATGTCTTTGTCTTTTGTAATTTTTGGAACCAGGGCAAAGGTGAGCCAAGGAGTCAAGATGGAGTCACTAATGTCAGGGTACAACATATATATATTTACAATTGTCATCTCTTCCTCTGGGATTGTTCCCTTTACAAAGATATAGTGACTTTTTTTCCCTCTTGATTAGTTTTGGCTTGAAATTCATTTTGTATGTCAGTAGAACAGCTATCCCTATTTTTAATCTATGTTCCTGTCACACGTAGCATTCTTTTCTATCCTTTGGTTTTCAGTATGTAAATTTATTTCTTTTTTTAAGAGTGGAATATATTTACCAGGGGAAAGAAAGCTTCTGTCTGAGAGGACAGAAGGGGGCCCCAAGCAGGTGGTCCCCAGGAAGCTGTCTCTTCCAGGGACTTTTATAGAGGAAAACCCTGTGATGAGGTGGGTTTAAGGTGGAAACCAGGTGAACTCGCTTGGGTGGGCATGAGGTAGGACAAAACTTTGGTCAACCAATGAGATTACAAGCACCATTGCTCAGGTAAAATTGATTAAATCTGGGACCAAATGGGGAAAGCAAGTCACATAGCAAGGAGGCATGAATATGGGACAGGGTCTATTCCTGTTGGGTGTTGGGTTAGTGACTCATTTGAGCTCTTTCAAGGTGATTGATACCTATTTAGAATATGGTCCTTGATGCCCATCCCTAGGGAAGTATATCGCTGTATTTGTTTCCTCTTTTGTCTTGAGGTCTGGCCCATAGGGAATGTCTGTCTTTTCCAACTTGCAAAGTCACCTTGCCTTCCATATTGTCTTCTTGAGGGCCTGGCCCTGTGTGAAAACCTATTATAAATTTCTTTTTTAATTAAATGTGTTTCTTGTTTTTGGCATATTGTTGCATCTTGTTTCTTGATCCATTCTGTTAGTCTGTTTCTTTTGATTGGTGAAACCATTTATATTGATGGTTATAAGTGATATATACTGAGTTATCCTTGTCATGTTATTTTCCTATTGTTGGTTCTTGTTGTGGCTTGTTTCTGGGTTTTATCCAGAGCCTTAGGCAGTCATGGGGGTGGGTGGGCCACTTGGAGGTGAGTGAATCTAGAGTTTATGATTGATTCATAGTCCAATGCTAAGATTAATGGCATGAATGCTACAAGTGTCCTAAGGTGTGTAAAAGAGGCATATCTCCTCCATCCTCCATTTTTTGTTTTTGTTTTTGCTCTCTTCCCCCATCTTGAACTGTTGCTGCTCTGCCATGTACCACCCTGCATTGACCACCCTATTTGGAAGCCACCTGATTATGGACTGGAATGTCTATAAACTGTAAGGTAAATAATACTTTCCTCCCTTAACATGGGTGTTAGGTATTTTGTCTCAGCAATGAGAAAAGTAACTAAGACAATTTTCCTTTCCCCCTACATTTAGTTCCTTCCATTTCTTGGTTAATTCATTCTCTTGGGGTTCATGGAATTGTACTTCTCATTATAGTCCCCTTTCTAGAATATCCTTCAGAACAATTTAGAGTGCTCGTTTGGTGGTCATGAATTTTTTTCAGGTGTTATTTGTCATAGAACTCTCTTATGTATCCACTAATTTTGAAAGATAGTTTTGTGGATTACATTCATCTAAGTTAGAGGGCATTTTCTATTAGTGCTTGAAATAATTCACTTCAAAGTCTCTTTGATTTGAAGATTTGTGTTGAGAAGTCTGCTTTAATTATGGTGGGCTTTCCTTTATAGTTTATTTATTTATTTTTTCCTCTAATAGCTTTTAATATTCTCTTCTTGTGCTCAATTTCTGGAATATTGAGTACTATATGCCTTGGTGTAGATTTTTCTGATTATGGCTAATTGGAGTTTCATATGTCTCATTTGTTTGCATGTCAATTTTTTGTTTCATGCTTGGGAAATTTTCTGCCGTCATACCTGTAAACAGGATTGTGTTATTTGTGCCATCTCCTGTTTTTTCATTAATTATCATCAGCCTTCTATTTTTATTTGTATCTAGAAGCTGAGTTTTATGGTCTTTCACTGTTTTTCTAAAAAATATTTCTTTTCATGATTGCTTACTGTAAAAGAGTCTTATATATCTTATATTCTGTCATCATTTTGATTCATTCTGCTGTGTATAGTTCCAATAGAAATTTTAATCTGTACATACATTTGGATTGTTTCATGGATTCCATTTTTTCCTATGTTGGGCATTCACAACTTCCAACATTTTCTCTGTTTTTTACAAACTGTACTACCATTCATTATTATCTTTCTAACCATATCCTTAATTATGATCATCATCTCTTTACTTATTTAAGAAATTATTTCTAAGTTGAGTTTTTCTAGAGCTTTATTCATCTAGTTTGTAACTTCTACTGTTACCAATCCAGGCTTTTGAATTGTTCCGCCTAACTGCACCCAAGCCTTGCCTCGAGCCAGCTCAAACTCTGGACATCTTGCTTCCTATGGCTTCTCATTTTCTACATTTTTAGTTTAGTTTCTGTATTGATGTCTCTAAGTTGCTTATGGTAGGTATTTTTATTGCCAGTTTTGAGAGCTCCTTAAGAAAAGACTACTTTTCAGAGATATCTTCTTAAAGCTTATTGGTTCATTTTCTTTTTAATTTAATGAGAAATAATAATGAGACAACTTCAAAACTGATTAATAGGACAGTTTCAATAATTAGTACATTGCATATTATTATCTTCATAGTGGCTATTAATAGTACAAGATACAGACATGATATCATGTCCAAATACTATTAGCACATATCTTCCTTCACACTGAATTAAGAGAAAGTAGCTGTTTATCTATTCTAAACATTCTGTATATACAGATACAAAATGGTCCTTCATCTGTATCCTCCTCCCCCTTGTTCAGTTTTGTCAGAGATGTTCATCAATTTCAAGGTCCAGGAAATTACCCTTTGGACCTTATGGCCTGCACAAGCAAAGTCATATATATCACACATTTGTGTGGAAATAGTGTTTATGCTTGTTGTAGGTGGACAAATGATCAAAACATCAGATTTATAAAAAGTTTTCATTATTGAAAATCTCTTCCTTAGTAATCAAAGCAGTTGCTCTTGTGGAACTGTGTTTTTCAGAACTGCTCAAAACACCTAATCTAGATGAGCATTTTAAAAATATACATATAAAAACTGTACAAGGAGACTTTAAATATCACATATTTTACTTTTATTGGCTGTTTATGATGTATCCCTTCTATAAAGTCCTTCAGAATAAAATAAAAATAAACTCTCACATTCCATTGGAAAAAAATGGAATATTCATGGTCTGATAATTTTCTAGATTCCCCCAAATCTTGGAACTATGTGCAAGATACTCACATACAGGCATTGAGGAAACCCCTGATCACCTATAGGGGCTATTTGGCTAATGGGCATGCCATACAAAATTTCATAATAGTAGTAAAAAGATTATAACCTACTGCATAAAATAAAAATGTGCTATGATTTCAATTTAAATATATATCTGAAAAGTTAAAAGGAGTTCTTTTGATTTTTGAAAGTGATGATAGTTACAAATCTCTTCAACACATTATGTCTAGATCTATTTATTTATTTTATTGAAGAACAAGTAGCAATGAGATAGTTTCAAGACAAATTAACAGGACAGATTTGATGAATTAAAACATTATAAACTGTTTTTGTAATGTTTTGGTAACATACAATGTGCATAAATGATATTATACTTATAGACATTATTATAGCAGATGTCTCTAATCAGTGAATCAAGAGAGTGTTTACTTATCTTATTTTTTATAGCTGAATTATATCACAGATTCAATAATTAATACTTTCTACCTTGTTATCTTCCTAGTGGCTGTCCATAGTACTAGAAGCTGACATAGTATCTTGCCTAACCACTATTAGTGCAAATCTTGCTTCTCATAGAATTATGCAGAAGCACAGCATATTTATCCTAACTGTACTGTTTATACACACACATCATGGTTTTTCTTTTGTATCCCCCTTTTTTTTGTCTAGACCTGTCAAAGATGGGCATTCCATTGTCATTAATCCAATTTAGATAGCTGAACTCAGTGATACAATCCAACACATTCCATAATAATAGTGAGTTATCTGAAGAAGTGGTTGACTGTAGCCATTTACAGCTCAACTTATTATTATGGCTCCATGTTATACACCTCATTTTTATACTTTTCTGCTGGATAGTTAAGACCAAGATAGAGCAAGCCCTATATACCAAAAGTTGTAGCTTTTGTTTCTGATGAGGTCAGTGAAGTCCCCTCAGGGTTTATCTTGTAATCCTGTACCTTACTCTGTAGATCCTTTGTTTGTGTCATCCATGTGGATGAGTAAAGGCCAATGCTTGACAAGTTTGTTCTCTGTGAGAGTCTGAGAGAAAGTTTTCTCTCCATGTGACTCTGCCCAGGCACACTATACATCATCAATCTCTTTCCTCTGTGGCTCCATAATCTCCTTGATCAGAAAATTTGGGGTACAACTGAGTTTCATGATGTTACAGTACAGGTTCTCCTATGTCCTGAGTCTTCACTGACCTTGAAAGGCTTGGGCCAAAATGTTGGCTAGCCTGCTGGCTCTTCTATTTCTCGAATTTTGGTCTGTGAACTTGGGTTGTTAACCATCCAGAAGAAAAGCTGATTAGTACCCTGCAGCATATGCCATTCAGTTTGCCCTATCTGACTAAATTCTTTTTAGTTGCTGTTGTACATTTCTATTTGTATTTCTTCTTTTTACTTCTTATACTAGTGAGACTATAGGATATTTGCACATGTGTGTCTGGTTTATTTCACTTATGAGTATATGTTTAAGTGACATCCACTTCAATATAAATGCTGTAAGTGTATCATTCTTTATAGTTGAGTAATACTCCATTACATAGAAATACCACATCTGTTTCAACCATTCCTCATGTGATGGACATCTTGGTTGTTTCCAAGATTTTGCTATCACAAATTGTGCTGCTATAAACATAGGTATACATATATCACTCTGATATAATGTTTTCAGTTCCTCTGGGAAAATTCCCAGTAGGAGGATAGCCGGCTTGAATGGGATTTCCAGTCCTACTGTTTTGAGGAGTCTTCACACTGATCTCCACAATGGTTGCACCAGTCTACATTCC
>PVKA01029410.1:0-28338 GCA_004027165.1 Ctenomys sociabilis
CTCTCTCCTCCCTTTCTGTGGCCCTGTCGCTGTTATATTTACTTCTCTTTTTGATCTAACATCCACATTATTTTGAAAGCTTTCAAAATGTTGAACGTATTAGTAAACAGTCACAGGACTGTTTAGGACCAAGGGAACTTCTTGCCAAAGACTTGTTCAAAGAGAAAGCTCCCTGGTGTCAATCCCTACTCTCAGGCACTTGGGACTCCCACTGTCCATTCTGAAGTATGCGTAAGTCTCAGATCAGTGGGAGCAGTAAAACAGAGAACTCAGTGTGGATCTAGAGGCTCCTGAACAGGATTTCCAGAAAAGGAGACAACACGGTCCTGAGAGAACTGAAGACATTCTAAGCTTGCCGTGGGTCTGGCTGTACCTACCTAATCAAGGAAATTCATTATTATTATTATTACTATTATTATTATTATCATTATTATCAATATCATTGTAAAAAGGAAAGAGAAGCAGGGATGGGAGATAAAAAGGAAGGAAAAAGTACGTAAATATATTTTATATGCATACATATACACACAAATACATATAATTAAGATAGTTATACTACTAATTTCTCTTAGTTCACTGTAAAAGTTTTCTGCTAATATTCTTTGGACAATTAGATTCCTATATCATGTACTCTGAGTGACTAATTTAAAAATAACAATATAAAATATATTCATCATTGTTATTCTATTATCATGTTTTGAAATTTTGAAGTTTTATTTTTTCTCTTTAAAATAAAATTTTTAAAAAAAACAAAAACTAATACCATAGTAAATGAAGACAGATTACAGCTAGGCATACAAAAAGACCTGGAGCATTTTCTCCAGCAAATAGTGTGCTCTTTTTTTCTGCCTCTAATACATGGGGTTACTTATGTTTTCCTTTATGTGCAGCAAGAAATAACAGACAATTGATTTGTTTCAAGTTTTTCTCATTCCGCTTTTCCTGTATGAATGATTTTTTTTCTTCGCTAAAGTACAAGTCCGTGTAACTTCTTTTCAGATTAATTTGTGATATATTAAACAAAATGGGAGAAATCACCCCGAAAATAAAGAAAATTGCATAGGGGAAAAATGACTTAGAATTTTAATGGCAAAAAAATTAATTTCATATTTCGTTTCATATCCAGTCCAGTACATTTGCAGAAACAAAGCCTGACTCTAAACAAAGTAAGTATGGGACAATAGTTATAAGTTCAGACCTTGGACTTCAGAATACTTGATGCCCCTCTTCACAGGGAAAAATTGTACCCTAGAGGGGGCAACATGAACTGCGCAACATTGCACCTCATGCCATGTCCTCAAACAATGTCTGCCAAGAGCCAGGGACCTTGGCTTGGAGACTACTGCAGAGTTTCACAGGACACAGAGGCCTCACATCTCCTTTCATAGTGAAAATAGCTACTTTTACAGATAAATACCCATGAAAAATGTTGCCTAAAACTGTGTGTGGTGGATCACATCTGTACTCCCATCACTCCAAGAGGCTGAGGCAGGAGGATAGTGAGTTTGAGTCTCATCTGGACAACTTAGTGAGATCCTGTTTCAAATAAATAAATAAAATACAAAGGTCTGGGACTCTAGTTTGGTGGTAGAGTAAACCTGGGTTCAACCCTCCCATACTGAACAAAAATAATGTTGTGTAAATAAGACTTTGGGAGGAAAGCCCAAATAGCTCAGCGGATTAAAGCACTTGCAAGCAGATTCAGGGACCAGGAGTTCAATCCCAGGTCCTGCCATGCCAGCCCCACTCTCAGGGCTCGCTAAGATGGTGAATGACACTGGGCATGGTGACACACACCTGTAATCCCAGCACTTGGGAGGCAGTAAACAGGAAGATCACTACAAGTCAGATCTACACAGTGAGATCCTGTAGATCCTATCCTAAAAAATACAAGAAACAGGGCCAGAGAGATGGCTCAGTGGAATAAAGTACTTCCCTGTCAAGCACAAGGGCCTGAGTTCAAACCCCAGTTCCACCAAAAAAAATTTCTTTAAACTACAAAAAACAAAAGACTGTAGAAGGAGAAAACTGGCATATTTTCTATGCTGGAAGATTATTCTATTACATATAAATGTTCCAAGTCTAAAATATCTCAGCAAATACAATGAGCATACCAAAATGTTTACACATATGAAATATTTCTTTCCAGGCTGGAAACAGAAAAAAACTAAGAGATGTAAGAAGCTGACACACATTTATACATGGCTTCTTTAAATGGTATAAGTGAGGGGCGTGTGGGGCGCAGGCTGGCAGAGCTGACTTGTGTCACTGACTGTGTAAGACGTGGGCAAGTCATATCACCTCCCTAGGCTTCAGTTTCTTTCTTTGTTTTTTTTATTTGTAAAATAATACTTTTAAACTAATTTCTAAGGACTCTGAAAATCATGAGTTGCACATGAAGCTATTCCATCCACCTGCAAATTCATCACCAGCTTCTTCTAACCTTATGTGTACCTTGTTGATTATAACACAAAAAGAACTCAGTGGATCCTCCTTTTTCATTTAAATTATAATCCTAGCTTGCTTCCAAATGAGTTTTATCAAGTCAAGGACACAGAAGCCCATGCTAATTAACATGGTAATTAACCCCATTCCGAACATCCTCTGCAAAATCATACTTTATTATGCATCGTGGAGACAAATATTTTTCAACTCCAATTTATACCCAATTTAACTCTTGACTTACCTCAGAGGGCACATAGGTGGATTCCTTTTTCCAGATTATTTAAAATGAAAA
Source organism: Ctenomys sociabilis (assembly GCA_004027165.1). Lineage (NCBI taxonomy): Eukaryota > Metazoa > Chordata > Mammalia > Rodentia > Ctenomyidae > Ctenomys > Ctenomys sociabilis. Next base: position 2,738 of record PVKA01029410.1, read on the forward strand.
CAGTTGAGCCAGAAGCTGATTTCTCCAGCAGCCTGCCGGATGCTACCAACCAAGACACCAGATGGTCTTTTGCCCTGACTGTGGTCTTTCAGGCCAATACTGATTCCAAGTGTCAGGTCTCAGTTGCTAACTCATGTATTTTCCTGACTGTCTTCCTGTTATAATTAAAACCTGTGGTGGTTGTGGTCGATCTACACCCTATGAAACCTCAAATGCAAGAGGTTTAATTTAGGAAAGTTCTAGAGATGCGGATGATGATCATAGATAATGATGACAACATTTACGTAGGAATTAAAACATGCCAGGCATTGTCCTGAGAGTCACTGAGCAAAGTGATCTTGGAAGGGTCTTGAGTCACAGGATTCTAGTTGATAAATATGGGGATAAGTGGTTATTTCCAGGCTACTTTCCCAAAATACGTGAGATATACTCTAGTTTCTCTTCAGATTGTATAAATCTTTCGCATTTTACCAAAATACATGAGATGAGCTGTGTCTACAATGACTTGAAAAAGCTTTTACCAATAAAGCTCCACTTGGCTATCTTGTGTGCTGAGTATTCTGAGTTCTGGTGGTTTTGTTTTGCTTTGTTTTGTTTAATCTAAATGCCTGTATTGGGGCTGGGGAGATGGCTCAGTGGAATAAGTGCTTCCCTGGCAAGCGCAAGGACCTGAGTTCAATCCCCAGTTCTGCCAAAAAAAATAAATAAATAAAATAAATGCCTGTATTTGTGAGGAGCATTGGCAAAGCCTTCCGGGATTGCTTGAATGTTCCAGCTCATTGATCCAACCAGACAGAATACTCATTCACCTTCTCTAATAGGTCTACTATTTCTAATTGGTAGATCCTTTATTAGAGATTTTTATTAGAGATGTGTAGTAAAATCTCTATTTATTTATTTTTTGAGACAAGGTCTCGCTATATAGCCCAGGCTGGCCTTGAACTCCAGTTGATCTTCCTGCCTCAGCCTCCTGAGTGCTAGGATTATGGTATCTCTCATCTATCAAATCAAGCTCAGATGCTAAAAGTTTTTAGGTTACTATTACAGATTAAGCAAAATATAGAAGTGGCCATAAGGTTTTTCCGTCACTGAAAAAGTCAGTGTTCACTATATTCACACTGTGTGCTTTGGGCTTCATCGCTGGCTCTGGGGTGCTCCCTGCCACCAGCAGCTAACAGAATTTAGGCTGCAAATGGTAACAGTTCACTGTTAGTTGAAGCTATTCAGCATGCTGTGTTTGAGAGACCTGAGTGTCTATGTGTGTCTAGGAAGCATGAATAAGTTATGACTCTGAAGAATCTCCTTTGAAAAGGGCCATGCATTGCTTCCAGGTATGCCCTCAGCTTTGGACCACGACTCACAAAGCCAGGCTGCTCATAGGCATGGCTCTGCTTCATGCACACCTGTGAAGAGAAGCCAATTGTTTTCATTTGAAATTTCTTTTTTCTCTAGGTTTCAGAAAGCATGTGAGGAATGAAATGCTTGTCACATTCAGCTTGTGACCCTCCCTCCCGATCTGCTAGCTCAAGTCACCTGGGTTAGAATTAACCTGCCCCATGGGTAGCCAATCCAGCACGTGGAGACAGTGGAGTTGAAAGTAGAGTCATTGTTCCTAAGTTTTCTTTGCCCATGCCTGAAGCCTCTGGGGGCTTCTCCAGCAGTGATAAAACCATGAGTCCGTGAAGTAGTGGACAATAGAAGCCAGCCTGGAGCAGGAAGGAGGGTTAGCAGAAATACACTGACAGAGCTGAGTCTGGAGCTCACTTTCCTCATGGCAGGTAGAAACCCAGTGCTTGTTATTCACTGCTGTGGTCTATATCCCTGTTGAGTTGAAATATTAAATATTCTCATCTGTAGAGAACCAATTTTAACGAGTCACTGAAAATGGCCACTACACATAAAAAGGAAGCATTTTTTTCACTCTCCTTGGCTCCATCACTAAAATCTGTTCTTTATTGTTTCAGATGGTTTCCTGTCTCATCTTTCTCTACCCAGCTCTGGCTAATACTCTGTTGAACCAGATGCTCATTTGCTTACACTTTCATTATTGTCAAAAACTCTGGGACAGAAACAAAATAAATATGGAAGAATAAATGTTTCCAGTCCTGCAGTTCACAAATTACATGTAGCTGTACACAGTAGAGCACACTTGTAGGCCCAGTTACATGGGAGGCTGCAGCACGAGGATCTCCTGAGTCCAGATCAGCTGGAGCAACATAATAAAACCTTGTGTCAAGTTAAAAAAAAAAAAAAAACTATACCAAAACCAAACCACATTACATATGCTTTGACAAAGAGCAACGAATTTCCCTGAGAATCACTGTAAAACAAGACATGCACTGGGGGGAAACACAGAGTTTAGGAAACACATCCTAAACCATGTGGAATAGACACTGCTAGTCCCTACAGAGAATTCCTGTCAGCCCTCGTTTCCTTAGGAAAGGGATAAAGCAGAGGGGAAGTCAGTCTGGGAAAGACAGTTTCATACACCACAGTCCTCAGGCAACCACCATTATCCACTCACCCTCTACCTGTCTCCACAAATGACCCTAGTGCATCTGATCAAGCTCTTAATCAATGAATCACCCTATTTACCAGGATTTAGAAATCACCTCATATTATGATGATTCAAATCCCAGTAATGATAGATACAATTTAAAAACAGACTCTAATAATACAATATGGGACTTGCTGTATGTTGAAATTTCAAGTTACACCAAGCACTTAAATTAGATTTAGTTACTAGGGACACATAATTAAAACACAGGCTCTTAATCCAGAAATTTGTCAGTCTTTTACTGTAAAACAGAGGTTGAGAAACTCTATAGTACGCCACCTGTTTTTGTAAACAAAGTTTTATTGGAGCATGGTCACTACGACTTCCTGACATACTGTTTACTGCTACTCTGCCATTTTCACTACAACAGGGCTGGAGAGCTGCGACAGAGACTATATGACCTGACAAGCTTAAAATAGTTTCCTTCCATATGGAGGGAAATAGTTTTAGAATATGAGCTTTGCCTTTGGACAGACTTGAATGCATATCCATTCTTATTAACTAAGGGAGTGAGGGACACAAGCCAAGAACAGGAAGTTATTTGTAATATCTTTGTCTCCCTCACTCCCCTAGAGTCTTTTTTGTTTCTTCTTCTTTTTTTTTTTTTTGTAATAAGAATTGAACTCAGGACCTTGTGCGTGCTAAGCAAGCATTTATTCTACTGAGCTATCTCCCTGATCCCTCTGCTAGAGTCTTACTAACTCTGGCATCTGATATAAATATGCAATCAGGACCAGGGAGATAGCTCGGTGGAATAAGGGCTTCCCTGGCAAGTGCAAGGGGCCTGAATTCAATCCCCAATTCTGCAAATAAATAAATAAATAAACAGATAAATATGCAATCAATCAATATCTCAACTCAAGCCAGATAACAAAGTTGTAAAGGGAAATATAGAAATACAACAGGTTTTCAGGGACAGTGGATTAAAATTTTTAAGGCCCCAACTATTATATTATCTAGTATCTTTCTGTCTTCTCTCATTCTCTCTGTCTCTGTCTCTGTCTCTCATTGTCTCTCTATCTCTTTCTGTCTCTGTCTCTGTCTCTCTCCCTCCCTCTCTCTCTTCTTGTAGCAAAAAAAGCAGCAGCACTGCTAAGCAGAACTTCTAGATGGGGCTGAGGAGATAGCTCAGAGGTTTAAGTGCCTGCCTCACAAGCACAAGGTCCCGAGTTTGATCCCCAGTACCAAAAAAAAATCTAGATGAAAATTAAACTCAAAAATGATATATACATATATTAGTCACTTTGCTCATTATTAGGACAGAATCCTTAATACCTGCAACTTAAAGGAGGAAAGGCTTATTTTGGGTAACCTTTGTTAGTCCATGGGTGGCCAGCTTCCATGAAACAAAAGCATGGTTGAAGGACCTGGGCTGCTGAAAGCTGGTCACACCATAGCAACCATGAAGCAGAGAATCAAGGGAAGAACCATGAAGGGAGATAAAACCCTCCAGGCCACATCCCCAGTAATCTGCTCCTCTGAAGGGATCACACCTCCTAGCAGCTAGTCCAAGTCCTTCTAAATCTTCCAATCACCTTCCAAACACATGAAATTTGGGGGCCACTTTAGATCTAAATATCCTCTTATACCAGAGGAATATGCAAAAGAAGCCCTCTCTTTATTTGATTCTCACTTGGAAGCAAGAACAACTTTTCCAAAGCCCAAGAGCTGGTTTCTCCTCATTTCTCATTATCAGGCATTGAATCACATGGCCATTCTTGAACCATTATTGTAAAAAGGAGTAGGGTTATCCTTATTGTAATCAGGCCATGTGGAATTGAAGATTCCTCAGAAGCACAGAGATGCATAAGGAAGGGGATTAACAAACTTGGGATTCTGTTACAAAAGAACAACACATAGGAAAAAAGCAACCAAAAAGGTCTCATCACTGAAATATCCTCAGCCCACAGACTCACTTTGCCGTGCCCTGTACGCACCCATCAAATGATCTCATTCACACTGACATTTTTGAATGCCACCTTATGGTGGCATATATGTTCATATTTTCACCCCAGATAGTTCCTCTGAGATCTTAATCTACATATAAACTATCTTCCTGAAATCATCCTTTGGATACCTCAAAGACATTTCAATAAGGTTCAGCTTATTTAAAAGCAATCAGAAGATGTTCGATACCATTCACTACACACAACTTACATACTTATTCCAACCGGCACCACATGCTCTGCCTCAGTGAGTGGTACCAACGTCCATTCAGGGACACAGGCCAAGACCAAGAGGTTATTTGTGATACGTTTCTCTCTCTCACTCCCTATGTCCAACCACTATCAGCTCTACTCAATTCAACTCTTACTCCTTGTCATCAACCCTACTCATGGTATACCATTGTACCATGAATATATGAAAAAGCCTGACAGGTGTGCCCATAATCTCTCACTCTATATTATAATGCAAAGAGTATTCATGTGACAACTCTTCTTCAGTCTAAAACCCTTTAAAATCTTCTGCTGCTTTTAGAATAAACCAATCTTTTGATAAGCCTTTAAACTCAATAATCTAGTCTCTGCTTACATCTCCAGTCTCATCTTACCTGTATTCACTCTTGACATCTATATTCAACCACATGAACTGTAATGGAATCAGTATCTAGATCCCTTCCTTTGCTTGGAGAATTTCCCAACTTGAGGGCAGCAGAGACTTCCTGCCACTACTGAAGCTGAAAACTTTTTCACAGCATCCCTTGCAGCTAAGCATAGGTATGTGGCTTCCTAGCCCCCAAGCTTCCTGCCCACAAGACTCTGGAGCTTGTGACACAGAAATACAACATGATATGATCTGTCTGGATGAGGATGAAAGTCATGGTTATTCTCATAACCAGTATTAAGAGACAGTAGGGGAAGGAGGCACTATAGGAAAAGAAAAGCCATTAATAATTAGTGGCAACATCAGCAGAGCCAGAAGAGGCTGTGCCTCTAAAAGCGGTTCTTGGGGCTCCCATGACCAATTCTAACTGCAAGATTTGAAGTTATCTTTTTGATTCTTCTTCCTTTCTGGAAAGTTTGAGAGCTGCTTGATATCCTCTAATAAAAGCATTTTATGGTTAACTTAGCTAGAGTAGAACTATTTTGCCTGAAATTTAAAAAAAAAATTTTTTATTTATAATTTGCTCTAGGAGTGGTTGCAGATAGCAGACCCTTTAATAATAAGGGGGAATATGAACTTTATTATTTCCTATGGTTGGAGATAAAATCAGTAAAAATCCAGCATATTAAAACATTATGATACCTAGTGATCAAACTGTTAGTTAAATTATCAACTGTATTATCTGAAATACAGTGTCCATAAAAAAATAGAACTTGGAGGATTCAATAGTATATGAGAGAGAAGAGTCAGCAAAAGCAAAACTGCTGAAAGAATAGGCAACAAAGTAATTATTTCTTTATGATAATGAAGAGCTTAAAGAAATATGAATGGCAAACTCTATGTTCTAAGTCCTCAGAAGCAAATAATGGCCTCTGAAATAATGTGTCACCTTTCAAGGCTGCATGGCTGAAATATGAAAAAAATGAGTTTTATCATCTGAGTTGTTGAAATATAACATTAGGTTATCTCATAGCCTGATTCCTTCATTCTTTGTATTAATCAGGAAGTAATAGATTGGGGTGAGAAGGGATATAATAGGAGGACTCAAATGCTCTTTGATTTACCCTGTTTGTACTGCTATAACAGCTTATCACAGATTCTGTAATTCATAATGAACAGATACATATTTAGTCCAAGATTGAGGAGCTACATCTAGTAAGGGCCTTCTTCTGTGTCATTTCATGCAGCAGATACCTATCTTGCATAACACACAAAACTGAGAGAAGAGTAGGAAATGGGGCTGAACTTATTCTTTTACCTGGAACCCATCTCCATTACAACTAATCCACTCCTGTGATGATGGTTTTAATCCATTCATGAGGATCCAATCCATATTTGCTTAACCCCTTTTCAAGATCTCACCTCTTCACACTGCTGCAGATTGCATCAGGGATTAAGTTTCTGACATAGGAACTTTGGGGAACACATTCAAACCATAGCACCCCCAAGCATCTCAACCTCAGTAGGAATCTTTTTATGACACTAACCTCACTTTTCTTGAGGACTCGAGGGTTATGGTTGAGGCAGGTCCCTTGCCAGTGAACCAGTTCTTCTAAGTTATCCCTGCCACTCCTCATTGTTCCCAGGCTTTTGAGTGGGGTATGAGGCAAAGACAAACCCAAGAAGAGATGTACACAACAAGGGATATGAAGATGTTGCTTGTATTAACATTCAAAATTTTTCAGAGTGTGGGGTGTCTAGACCAATGAGGGGAAAAACAGGGTTTTTTTAATTTTTTATTCATTTTAATGAGAAAAAATAGCATTGAACATTTCAGAACAGGTTAGTAGAACAGTTACAATAATTAATACATCGCATATTGTTGTCCTTATAGTAGTTATTCAGAGAACAAGTTGCAGACATGATATCTTATCTAAACAATATTAGCACAAACCTTTCTTCTCATCGAGCTAATACAAGGTAGCTGTACATCTATCCTAACTATTCAAGTACATACAAAAATAAACACAGTTCTAAATAAGGCTGAATTTGTTGGCATGTGTGAGGAGTGGAAATGCCATGTTCAAAATGTGAGGTTGAGCATCTGGAAGTGATTTTAGTTATGCTTTCAATTAGTTGACTGATACCTATGCTCAGGGTGGCCTAATTTTAAGATCCTAAGGTACCAAAATTTTTCTGGCATACCTAAATTTTAAATTAGTATTTCTAAAACTTTATTGTACATATAAATACCATGGGAATCTCATTAAAATTTTAATTTAGAAAGATCTGGAATACAGTCCAAAATTCTGAATTTCTAACAAGTTCCCAAGTGCCACCAATACTCCTGGTCCTCATACACTTTGAGCAGTGAAGATACAAGGAAGAATACAATGCCTTAGGGACATAGAAATGTTGAAATGGATTCATTAGATGGCATTCTACTAATCCATCTTCTATGTACATCAAGCGAAATCCAAGGATACTTCCAGCTCTCTTTGCGTGTAGTCAACTTGGTTCCAATAACTCAAAGTCAGATATTGTAGAAAATTACAAGTGTGGGGGATTAAAAGCAAATGAACCCAGCTTCCCTTAGGGAAAGAGGAGCAAGAGACAAGTTGGGGCAGACCTAGACCTTGTCCACATTCATTCTCTAAATAGATAATACAGGCATGAATTTTAAAAGAAAACCTCAAAAAGTACAAAAGGATTAGTCTCATTTTTAATTAAAAAGATATGGCATCTGATCAAATAATTAAATAAAAAAGAACCCAGAAACCAGAGAGGTACACAGAAATGGTTAAATGGTTAAAAGGGATGTAGAGTTCCTTCAGGGATACTCCATCTCAGAGTTGGCTATTCAGAGACTCAGTGCTCGGGATAACGAGGCATTATAAGCAGAAGACCCAGAGGATCATTAAAAGCATATTAAAGTATTTGTCGTGGTTTGAGGTTTTTGCAAGGGGAACAATACAATATAGGGCACATATTTTATAAGATTATTTTATAATCAATTACCCAAAGAATCATATATGAAAAATTTAGGAAATCTGTCCACACACTAAAGACCAAAGCATCCAACTGAGGGCCTGGATCCTAATACCCTGCATGAGTCCAGCTGAAAACATAGAGCTCATAACAATGCTTTCACAAGTCCAACTGGAGGTCTAGAGCCCAGAACAACGTCTCATGCAGGCCCACTTCATGGGTCTGCATTAGAAAGGCCCGAAGGTCAGTGGTGCAAGCTAAAGTCTATGCCAGTGGGATGATGGATCTGTGCTATCAGGCTGAGGGATCTGAACTGGAGCCAAGAAGGAAGGCTCAAGATAAGAAGCAGGACTCCCTGTGGAAAGCACCATAGTGAGGTCCTGAGCTCCTCCAAAGAGGAAGAAAGCTGAGTTCCCACCAGGAAAACCAACGCAACAAGCTTCTCCAGAAGGCAGAGGTGTGCATCATCTTCCCTTCTGGAGCCAGGAAATGACCCTCAAGATGGGGATTAGAGCTCCCCTAAAGTGATCCACAGACATTTTCAGTGACAACAAGCTTCCAAGTTCCTCTTTCTGTGAGAACAGCTAAGTTCATCCAGAAAGCCAGCGTGATAAGGTCGTCCAGCAGAATAGCCCAAAAGAACTAACAACTTCCACCAGCTCCAACAGCTTCTCAAAAAAGCTTCCCTAACAGCCTCTCTCAGATCTTCTCCATTTCTTCCTCTTCCGCTGCTGGCATCAGTCCTCAGGTGGGCCTCCCACACCCAGCACTATGCTGGTTCAGTGCAGCTGGGTGTAACAAGTTGACCGCCAGTTGGCAATCCACCATAGTATTCCTTTCAGTCTTGTTTAAAGGTCATATGTCCATTTGTAGGGCAAATGGACACTGGGGAATGACAACTATTCAGACTTCTTGGGGACTATCAGATACACGTTCTGAGCTAACACTAATTCCAAGGATCCCCGAATAACACAGTAGGTCACCAGGGAGGGAACTGTAATGATCAAGTGATGAATGAGGTTTGGCCCAAATCCATCTTGTGATGGTTTAGTGGGATTCCAATGACTCAAAATGATTTCCTTACTTTGGAATGTAGATTTAGGAGTAGATGTACTCCATAGTGGGCAGAGATTCTGTATGAGCTTCCTACCACGAGGAAGAAGGGCTATTGCAATAAGAAAAAATAAGATCCTGGAGCTACCTCTTCCTACAAAAACTGGAAACCAAAAGCAATGCTAAGAGAACTAAAGAAATCTATTGGAAGATGAAGGGAAATTGACTCCTATTGTATCACCTTTTGAATTATTCTTGATTAATGTAAAAAACAGCTACATCTTAGAAAAGACACTAACTCAGTCAAGTGACAGAGCAACTGTACTGCCAAACCTGTCTCTATAAAAACAGATTAGCACTGTTTCTGGAACCTTGTATGCAGCTTTTGTACTAATGGATGCTTTATTTTTAAAAAATCTATCTAAAAAAGACAAAACAAAAACAGGGAAATTGTTTCTCCTACTGAATGCTTAGTATACCTTCACAATTTTATAGCATGTCCATATTCTGGATCATCTGGGGTTTTTTTGTAGTGTGTTCTGCTGATTCATTTATGTGCTCTAGCTTTGGGTGGGGTCAGTGTCTTCAGCTAGTCAAGCTACAGCAATGCAGTGAACTTTGGCACTTGACCTTTTTAGACAGCTGTAGTATAGCACCATGCTGGATGAAGCTACAGCAAACCCCAAGTAGAAAACCCTCTTTCAGAAGGAACCATTGTCTTTTCAAGAAACAGTAACCAGAGAAGGATGTGGAGGCCCGTATCCCCTAGTCCCAGTACTCTGGAAGGCTGAGGCAGGAGGATCACTAGAAATAAAGTTTTGTAGGTTGCTACTAGACATGAGTTTCTAGTCACAAATTGAGTTTCTAGCCACAAGTAAAAAAACACGTGAGTTTATCTTTACTTTCCCACATACCAAGCAATAAAGCTAGATGTGCCCCAAAGCACTGTCAGTCCAGCTAATACAGAGCAGGAAGGGCCAACAATTCCCAGTGATTTCTACCTCCCAGGAGACACATCTTGTACAATCCCCTTCCACACTGTATCAAGGTTGGTATGGGTGACCAATGGAAGAGAGAAGAAGTAGAAATAGCTTCTGAAGCTAGGTTATAAAACAATGCGGTGGTTATAAAACAATAAAACAATCTGCTTTGATTTCTTTCTTGATCACTGCTCTAAGATGAGTGAGCTGGTACGTCATGAAGATGCTAAAGCAGCCCAAGGAGTACCCAAGGGACAGCTGAGGCATCTTGCCAATGTCAACAAGTGGATCACCTTGGAAGTGGCCCCTCCAGCCCTATCTAGCCTTTGGATGATTATAGCTTCATGTGACGCCTTGTTACTGCTTTGTGAGAAACCCTGTCATTACCACCTAGCTAAACCATTCTCAGAAACCTCACCCTCAAAAACTATGTTATATAATAGATTTTTGTTCTTCTAAGATGCTGTTTAAAGTAGTTTATTATACAGCAATAGAAACTAATACACTGTACAGTCACCTCTTTATATCCATGGGGCATTGGCTCCAGGGCCCTCTCAGATCCCCAAATCCTTCGATGCTCAAGTCCCCGTAATAAACTAGCATATGTTAGCACATAACCTAAGCTCATCTTCTTACATACTTTAAGATATCCTTGGATTGCTTATAATACCTACTACAAAGTAAGTGCTATATAAAGAGTCCTGGTTCTGTATTCTTTAGTTAATAACGACAAGGGAAAAAGTCTGTGTTCAGTACAGACACTAATTTTTTTCTGAATATTTTCCATTGGCATCTGAACATATCTGTGGATAAAGAAAGTTGGCCATATTAGTGTGTTGGAATGGTTCTTAAACAAGTACCACAAATGTTACCTACCATAGTGTCAGTGTTTCTTAACTAAAGGGAGTTTCCTAGCAAATCTGAATTTTCAGACCACTTTGCATTTTTTTTTTTTTTTTTGATACAGGATCTCGCTATACACTTCTGACTCATAGTGATTCTTCTGTCTCAGCATCACCGTGCTAGGATTACAGGCATGCGCCACCACACCTGGTTTTGGGGCCAGCATGGCAAACCCTGGGTTCCAGGGTCTGCACAGTATGCAGTGCTAGGGATCAAACTTGGGACCCTGTGCTTTCCTGCCAGGCCCTTAGGCAGCCAAGCTATCTCCCAGCCCTGACTTTGCATGTTTTACAGGCACCAGTGCAACACAGACCCTATGAGCAATAGAGGGAACTGTTCCTAACAAGCACACTTCACAGCTGTGTTTCTCTTGTCCACTGTGCCTCCCAAGCCTGCCTTGTGGCAAGGGACTGACGGGCAAGCTAGCTTTGCCAGTTAGACAGAGCTGGGCAGTTACTGATCTAGCAACTAATGCCACCAGAGCAGAAATCCCTTCTTCTGAGGGTGACGACTGTGTCCACTGGCTACAGCAGTGTCCAGTACTGAAGTCACTAGAGATATGAGGGTCTGTAGTATGTTTGTGGCACAAGTGCTACAAAATTATCAACATAGGTGCTGGATTGACTTCTGCACTAGTTCACAGTACATTGTAAGTGACCTAACCGTCTAATAAATTCCTCTTCAGCAAAAACAGGCTAGAGTTTTCTGTCATTTTCAGCTTTGAACACAGAGAAACAGATTGGCTAACATTGGTTTCTGTAATTTAGTCTCCCTTCTTTCTGTCAGAGCCTTTGCACATGTCCTTTCTCCCATCTGCCTGAAACATGCTTTCTTCTCACTTTATTCATAATTATTTCCTATTTATTCTGAAGATCTCAGCTCAATTTAACTTTTTAAAGGAAGGCATCTCTCATCTCCCACCAGCTATTCCTATGATGTCTCTTACCCTTGCTTCTCATTTCTTACCATCTTTGTGCACCCATTTGACTGATATAGGTGACCCCATGAGCACATGGGCTCCAGACCCTTGTTCTGTCTGAATCAGAAGCACACAAAAAGCATTTGTTGAATGAATATATGAAAAAAACTGCAGCATTTTCTCCAACTATTTAAGCAGTTGTCATGAGGAATAAAATGAGCATATATAAAAAGCAAATACCAGAATTTCTCATGTAGAGAATTAGACCAGTAACTGCTTTCTCCCACTCCTCGTAGGGTTTCTTCTCTTATTCTCTCAAGTTCTGTCTAACCTTGTCTTGGCCTTCAGATAGAAAGGTGAAGAACTTTGTTTTGAGATTGTCTTTCCATGTAGTCCAGGCTCGTCTTGATGTTGTTATGTGGTCCAGGGTGGGCTCAGACCTGATTCTCCTGCCTCAGCCATGTAAGTGCTGAATTGCATATGTGCACTATCACACTTGGCCTAACTGTGTTTTATCTGAACACATAAGATACTTTATAAATATAGTCGATGTAACATGCTGAAGCCAGTACATTTTGAAAAACAGTAATTTTTTAATTAAAAAATCTTTTTATTTATTCACTAGGTACAGGGTCTTGCTATGCAGCTCCAACTCATAGTGGTTCTTCTGTTTCAGCCTCCTCAGTGCTGGGATTACAGGTGCGAGCCACCACACCTCGTTTCAGTGGGCAGCATGGCATGTACAGTCACTTAGAGTGCCAAGCTATCTCCCCAGCCTGAAAAACACAGTTACTTTCAATCTTCTCTAATTAAAACCAAATTATTTAATCCTAGCACACAGGAGGCTGAGGCAGGAAGATAGTCATGAGTTTGAGGCCAGTCTGCACTACATAATGAGAATGTTTCTCAACACCCCTCTTCAAAAAACCAAAAGAAAATCCCAAGTAACAAAACTAAATTATGAAATTGAACAAAAACTCTAGGTATCTGGGCATGGCAATACATGTCATCTGTAATCCCAGCACTCAGGAGACTGAGGTAGGATGATTGCTGTGGGTTTGAGGACAGCCTGGGCTACTTAGTGAGTTCAAAATCAGTCTTCACTACAAAGTGAGATCCTGAAGAAAGAATGAAAGAAAGAAAACCTTCAAAGTTTGTTTTGCCTGCAGAAGGAATCCGAGCTTCTCTCAAAGTCCCAGCCTGTGGAAATGATTGCTGTTCTTTGCTACCTGCATGTAAACTGCACATCAGAATCTAGGGATTGCCTCATTACTCTTAGCTTGTGCAGTACACGCTTGTGGGCAAACTCTTTTCTGCCCCCCTCACTGATACATTTATTTGGTTTTGTTCCTCTCTTTTTGCTTAAAGTGCAACTAGGAGCCGCCCTGGGGTTGCTGCTGAAGGACATGTGACTAAACACCCAGTGGTATGCCAGCCCTGCCCGGAATGGGGGAGCACGTGTAGCATGCACCAGGCTGTTGGCACAGCCCACCCACCTACAGACTCCGCAGAGATGTTGCCATGACATTTCCTCAACAACTAGCAAGATGCCTGCCTGAATTCCATTGTTCTTCTAGAGTTTCCAGCACCTGCAAAGTCTGTTTAAATGTCAGGCACCACGACAAGGCCCTTAACAACTTCATTGTTCACTTTGGGCCTAACCTGGCACAGAGCTCCAGTAAAGAGTATAAAGTTTTTCAAGGATGTCAGAGGGAGGCACTTTCTACTCAGAGGGTATTAAGGGCTGATAGTCATTCATGTAATGGTCTGTTATTTCAGAAATGGTGGAAGCCCCCTGCACCCTGGGCTCCTTTCTAATTCTCCATTTTGAAGGTCAAGAGGCAGAAATACTGAATTAACTTTGCAAGAAGGCAGCACAATGCAAACTACATTTTATGTAACACATCTTAATTAGCCTATAGGAACGCTCACCAAGGACCCCAGCTGGCTTGCCCCAGTGAATGGCTGGCAAGCCTTTTCTCCTTCACCCATGGAAATCAGAGGAGCCACCCGTTTTTCTGTTACAAAACCAAGACACATAACATTCTGCAAATTATTCTTCCTACCAGTGTGGGAGGAAAAGATAATTAAAAAAAGGAAGCTGTGTATGCAGTAAAGAGCATTCTAGAAGCACTGGCATAAGGCTCTCTAACCCTATTTTAGTGACTCATCCCAGGTCACCAGGCCCCTTCCTCATGGGGAATCCTCTGGTATCTGACACACCATAGTGGCAGCACCCTGCGTTGCTATTAGCCTTCTCTGCGATAGCTGGCTGAAGTTTATGAGGTGCCTGGGCCTTTCATTTTTATAGCCACTCACCTGCAATATTTATTTCCTGCTATAGGCCAGACCAAGACCTCACAGAACTGAGACTCAAGGCCAAGAATTTAATTATCCTCCCTTCCAAGAACGCAAACACACATTTTTTTTGGAGGGAGGGGCATGCAAAGAATTTCTCAGTATTAGAAAAGCAGAGTGCATGGGCTCTGAACTGGTCATTCCAAATTTGCAAATTAGAGTTAAAATGAAAAATGTCTGAATATTAGAAATCTCCATCTAGATGATCAAAGGCAGGATCTAAGTTAACCTCCTGAACTAATCCTCTGTGAAGAGCACTTTAGTGTAAACCAGAATGGTTACCCACAAGGCCAGCAAGGACCAGGCAGGGGGTAGCAGAGGAACTTCAAGGATGCTGACAATGCTCTGTCTTGATCCGACTGTGTGCACTTAATTCACGGGTGCTAACTGAGCTGTTCATTTCTGATCTCTGTATGTTCTGTCTGTATAACATCACAATGAAAGCTTTTTGTTTTTTGTTTGTTTTTTTTTTCAAGAAAATCTTGTCTTTTAGAGAAGTATTTCTCAACTCTGGCACTATTGATTATCTGGGCTTGCTCACTACACTGTGAGGGACTGTAGTATTCATGGTGTTATGGTTTGTGTCTACTTGTCCCCCCAAAGCCTCATGTAGGTCATGGGGCTGATGCTGCTGGAGGAGCAGCGAGTGGCTTGAGGGGCTGGGCCAGAGGACCAAGGTGGAGCATGAGGGGCGGGCCAGAGAGGCGCAAATCTTCAAACTGACAGCATGCACCTCCCTACGATCCCCCACTAGGCCTGGTGGCCCCTCTTGGAGGTATGGAGCGGATCACCCTGGACACAGCAGCGCCCCAGCCTCTCTTCCAGACCCTGTAACTTGGCACGGCAGTATCTTGAGGTCTTGCTATGTAATTCAGGCTGTTTTAAACTATGAAACCTCCAGTAACTGTGATCTAAATAAACCTTTCGTTCCCTAAGCTTGAGTGTTGGGTATTTGTCCCAGCAAGGAGAGAAAAGTAATTAAGACACTTGGTCACAATATCTCTAGCACTGACCCACTAGACACCAGCAGCAGTAGCCTCTTCACAATCTTAGCCAAAAATATCTCCAGACTTTGGCTGATGTCCCTGAAAAGCATATTGCCCCTGGTTGAGAGTCACTGTTGCAGTCACATATTGGAAAGTTGACAATTGAAGTGATGTCTTTGAAATTTGTCTCAGAATAGCCTTAAGAAAAAGCTGGGGTTGGACAGAAAACAAGGTTGGCCCCTGTTAACAGTGTTGGAACTTTTTTGATGAGTACAGAAGAATTCGTTACACTAGTCTCTGTAGTTTTCATGTGCTGCAAGACTTCCAAGATTACAAAGTTTTCAACAACAGAAAAACATATGTGCAATAATCAGAGGAATAAGGTGTACAGTGGACAGATAGTAAAATGACTAGAAGTGGTAGGACAGCATGTGGTTGCCTCTGGATGGCATTATTTTGATACAATTACAGATAGTTTGCTCCATCTTTTATGTGGCTGCATTTCTCAAGGTTAGTATTATGATTTTTTTTATAATTAGAAGAAAAAGCAAGTAATTCTATTTTAGTATGATAGCTATTACTGTATATAAAAGCTCAAGTGAAAGGATTTGCTGACTCTGGTAGGGCAAGTAAGAAAAGCTCACACGGATTCTTGGCATCTGGGCTGAGCTTAGTAAGATGAGTAAATAGTTTTATAGGTGAACAGACAAAGCACCCCCAGCTAAGCGAAGCACACGTCCACGTAGAAGCTGAAGAACATGCTTTCAGCAAACAAGCTGCAAGATGCTCATCATTGCTAGAAGAGGGAGCATGCATGGGGGAACGCATGTGTCCAGACAGCATTTTGCAAGGAGAGGCTGCAAGGAAACTGGGAGGAGGATATCACTAGATGCTTGACTCTTTAATTGTGTCAGCACCTGTGAACAAAACTCGCAAAAGGCTTTGCATCCTACTCACAACAAAATGCACAGGTCCTGCTCTGCCTCCAAGACCCAGTCTTCAGCCCAACTCCCTCTTCCCACATATGTTGGTTCACCCAGGCCATGCTGGCCTCCTGGCTTCTCTTGGAACTATCAGGCCCTCATGCTCCAGAGACCTAGGTAGTAGCTTTTGCTTAAAAAAATAAATAAAAAGTAAAACAAGATAATGAGGGTAACAATGGTTAATACATTGCAAATTGTTATTTCAAATATGTTATTCAGAGTACAAGATATTGGCATTTAATTGTCCAAACTTTATTAGCACAAATCTTTCTTTTCAATGAACTAAGAGAAATTAACGTAACTATCTTGCTTTTCTCTTCCTTATCTCCATTCCCCATCCCAGTTTCTCTTTCATTTTAAAATTTCTTCCCATTTTATAATATCTGTTGTACATTTTGGATCCTATTTACTCTTTCAGCTTCTCACATTAGAGAGACAATATTATATTTACACATTTCACTTATGATTCTGGTCTTGAGTTGTATCCATTTACCTACTAAAGCCTCGAGTTTATCCTTCTTTATAGCTGAGTAGCACTCCAGTGTATAAAAAGATGACATCTTTTTTAACCATTGCTTGATTTTGAGCATTTGGGTTGTTTCCAAGATTTAGCTGTTACAAATTGTGCTGTTATCAATGTGGGTACACACATATTCCTATGGTGTGATGTTTTTAATTCTGGGAAGATACCCAGGAAGGGACTGGCTGGGTCAAATGGGACCACCAATCTTAGTCTTTTGAGAAATCTCTACAAGATTTCCACAGTTGTTGCACCAGTGTAGTCTACACTCCCACCAATAGTGGATAAGGGTTTCTTTCTTCACAAAGCCCCTCCAGCATTTGTTATTGGTTGATTTCTTGATGACAGCCATGCTTTCCAGGGTGAGATGGAATCTCATGTTTTAATTTGCATCTCTCAAATGACTAGTAATGTTGAACATATTTTCATATATTTACTTGCTGTTTGTATTTCTTCATCTGAGAAGATTGTATTCATCTCAGATGCCCATTTTGGGATTGAGTCTTTCAATTTGAGAAGTCTGATTTATTTATTTTTTTTAAGTTCTTTATATGTTTTGGATAGTAATTCTGTCTGAGGAACAGCTGGAAAGCATTTTTCCCCAACATTGTGGATTGTCTCTTCACTCTGTCGGTGGTTTATCTTGCTGTGGTTTCTCTCTTATTAAAGCTTTTCAATAAGATTAGATCCCAGGTGTTAATTCATTGTGATAGTCTCTGTGCAATCAGGGTTTTATAAAGTCTTTGCCAATACCAATGTTATTAAGAGTATTATCTATTCTGTCTTCCAGAAGATTTAATGTTTCTGCTTTAATATTTAAATCTTTGATCCATTTTGAACTTAGTTTAGCACATGGTGAATAACATGGGTCTAATTTTAATCTTCCACAGTGCAGAGCCAGTTTTTCCAGCACTGTTTATTAAAGAGGTTTTGTTTCTTCCAGTGAGTATGTTTAGCACCCTTGTCAAAGATAAGGTAGTTTGTATGTCTGAAGTTTCTTCTGTATTTTCTAGAATGTTCCACTGATCTTTAGGTCTGCTTTTTTGTCATTACCATGCTGTTTTTATCACAGTAGTTTTGTAGTATAATTTCAAGTCAGGGATTGTGATACTCCCTGCCTAGCCTTTGTTGCCTAGAATTTAATTACTGTTCTTTTCATCTCTATTTTCCTTGCCCCCAATACTCACTGGACTTTCCTCTTACTTTACTCTGGTCTTTCCTGGTCATCGTGTCTCAAACAAGCCACCATCATTCTGTATCTCTCCTCTGTTTTAATGTATTTTTTTGTTCATTTGGTTGGCTTTCTGTTCTGTGCTGGGAATTGAGCCCAGAGTGCATTACCACTAAACTACACCCACCTGCTATTTAGTTTGAGTCTTACTAAATTGCTCAAGCTGGCCTTGAACTTCAGATCCTCCAATTTTACCCTTTAAAGTAGTAGGGAGTACAGGCATGTGCCACTGTGCCCAACCTCTGCTTTATGCTTTCCAGCACACTTATCACTACTCAACATTGGCATGTATTGATTTACCAACTCTATCAAGCCCTGCCTCAGAAAACTCTCCAATCTCAGACTAGAATCAGGGCAGAATCAGCTTTATTACCTGCTGTATTTTTGTCATCCAGAATAATCACTGGCATATGCCAAGAACTCACTTAAAGTAATAAACTCTGTACTCCATATGGTGAGCAGTAAAAGCAGGAGTTAAAGTCATAGATTTTGGAGTGAACAAGGACTGGGTTCAAATTCCAGCTCTGGATTTTACAAGCTATGTGCCCTAGGGAACTTATGTAACACTTCTCTGTTTTTTTTTTTCTTTTTTTTTTTTTTTTTTACTCATCACAAAAGAAGGCTCACTTGTCCTAGGGTTGTTTTGTGTGCTAAAAGGAGACACTGTAGGTAAAGCCCTTGGTACAGTGCACACTGGGCATCAAGCGGCAACAAGATAAATGTCACAAGTGGACACATAGATAGATCTGCAGTTCATACTCAGTTAATAGAAATGTGAAAGGCTCGCACAAACACAGCAGGAAAATTTAGATTATTGTCTCCTTTTAACATTGAGCACTTTGACATACATATCTGGGTCTGAGGCTCCTCTTTAACAAAATTAGTTTGCCTTCTCCCAGGGCAACCATGAGCTAGAATGCAGCAGAGGTCTCCCTTTTCAGAAAGGCTAAGTGCTGAACAATTTCCAGGTTGTCCTGCCCTGGGACAAAATCTACCTGGTCACTGTAGGTGTGTGTTTGTGCCCTAACAGTAAGTGATAATAGCATGGTTGATGTTAACACATCATGAAAGGTTGAGCTTCTCAGGGCTGGCCAGATAGTTCAGCAGACTAAAACACCTGCTTAGGAATGTTCAATCCCCGGCATGCCATGCTGGCCCTGTCTCTGGGGTGCACTGAGATACCAACTGAGGCTGAGCATGGTGGCATGTGCCAGTAATCCCAGCACTTGGGAAGCTGAAAACAGGAGAATCACTATGAGTCCAATATATGTAGTGAGATCCTGTAGACCCTGTACTAAATGCAAAAAAAAAAAAAAAAAAAGATTGCTCTTCTCAAATTTTTCATGTTCATTACAGAGTATTAAAGATCTAATTTTTAAAACCACAGTTCATATTTTTAAAAATATGTTCCTAATAAGGGAATTATATAAATACTCATATACTCACATATATACATACAGACTTTTGATGATGCTAAAGACAATGCTATGTGACAGACCATTTTTATTGACATCAAATTAACATCAAGCATAAAGAACATAAGACCAGAGAAACTGACTTTCACCACCTAATGTTATTAATTGTAGAGGAAAAGCACAAAGGAAGGGCTCCTTTCTTCATACTTCCAACCTCCTCAAGCCATGAATCCTGGCATCCAGACACACACCATGTGCAGAGATGGGCTAGCAGAAAGTGGGGAAGCAGCAAACACTGGGGTGTACTAAAGTTCAGATCCTAGTTCAGCCTTTCCCTAGATGAAGGATGTGTGACCACTTACATGCAGTGTGATGGCTCCCACGCCTGTACAATGTGTCAGGAGAATTAAATGAATACATATATGTAAGGCCAGTGTCCCATGTATGTGACCAGTGTAGAATTATGGCTCCATTCCCCTTCCCCCAAGTGTGTCCTACTTTAGTGCTCTCTGTTCACTGCCTTGTAATTCTTCATCTTTGAATCTGTGTTTTGTGAGATCTGAGGGCACAGGCATGTGTTGCAGACTTGGAGATTCAGCTCACACATTGTCCTGCTGTCCACTTCATCCTCAGGATGGGTCCTTACCATGTGTTCCCCAGCCCTTGGCATCCTGGGCAATGGCAATAGTGAATGAGTGCCAGAAAGATGTCTCCTTGGACCATGACCATCCAGCTTCCATGAGATGGGGGCTGCCCCCAAACTGAATTGTGAACAAGCAAGTAAGGCTTAATATGACCAGAAGTGAGAACCAGAGTGAAGAGTCCAGGACAAGGAGGCCAGGGGGGGGTAAGCAGGAGACCCATGGGGAAACATTTTTTCTAAGATGGCTATGATGCCAATGAGGTGCTACTAATTTAGCAAAAAAAAAAAAAAAAAAAAAATCATATAGACACAGGTGGAATTAAGAAAGCCTTTACTTTAATCACAATTATGTAAGTTTGTAGAACATGGCTTTGAGGGTATGCCTCGAAACGAGTAAGATCTGTGGTACAAAGAATTATCTTTGAGTTAACATCTAGTGCTTACAAAGTGGCATGAATTATATCAGCTTTTGAGGTACAAGAGATTAAGAAACTCAGCCAGATAGACATCAACAATATATCATTTTTTGAAGGGCCAGGGAGATTGCTCAGTGGAATAAGCACTTCCCTTGCAAGCTCAAGGTTCTGAGTTCAATCTCTGGTTCCACCAAAAAAAATCTCAGTAAATCTGCACCTGAATTTCAGTAGGTGCTAAGCTTATAATGGCAGCAAGGCTCTATACCAAACATCAGAGGTCAGTGCTATACAAAATGACAAAGAGAAGGAGCAAAATGCAATCTCGGGCCCCGAGTCCACCCAGAACAAGTGCATAGGACACTAGCACAGAAGAAATTGGGAATCACACAGCTGAAATGGCTGAAACAATAGCCTAAGAAGTAAAGAAAAAACTTCAGAAAGGTATAGAAGAACTCAGATCAGAAATAACCTCTGGAAAAAAAACCTCTGAATTAATAGTGCTTGAAGAATCAAATTCAGAAACATATAGAGGAAAGGAGAATAGAAATGTTCTCTGTAGTAAAAGAATCAATAACTGCTTCTCAAGAAGACACTGATAAAAAAAAATAGAGGAGATTAGAAAAACAACAGATTCATTGAATGAGAAATACAGGAAAGAAAGTTATTTGGCATTCTGTATGCTTTAGTTACCTGAATGTCAGATTGTTTCCTCCTATTTGGGAAGTTTTCTGCTATTACTTCTGCCTATATTGCATGAAGCACAGCCAAAGAGATATAGAGGAACTTAAAACCTCAGTCACAAGCTTGCAAAACCATTTGAATTAAAGGGAAGATAGAGTTTCAGATCTTTAAGATGCTGTCGCACCTTTCTGCTATTACTTCTGCCTATATTGCATGAAGCATCTTGCAAGAGATGAATTATTTTTTCCTGCATCCTAGCTGTTTTCTTACCTCTTCACTAGGTGCGACAGCATCTTAAAGATCTGAAACTCTATCTTCCCTTTAACTCAAATGGTTTTGCAAGCTTGTGACTGAGGTTTTAAGTTCCTCTATATCTCTTTGGCTGTGCTTCATGCAATATAGGCAGAAGTAATAGCAGAAAACTTCCCAAATAGGAGGAAACAATCTGACATTCAGGTAACTAAAGCATACAGAATGCCAAATAACTTCAACCAAATTAAAAACACACCAAGATATATATAGTCAAGATCCCATAAATCCAGCACAAAAAAACAATATACTGAAAGCCGCTAGGGAAAAAATGAGGTCACATTTAAAAGAAAAGGAATCAGAATAATGGCAGACTTCTCTTCACAAACCATGAAGACAAGATGAGCATGGAACAGAGTACTTCAAGCCATTTATGAAAATAAATTCCAGCCCAGACTATTATACCCTGCAAAACTCTCTTTCAAGTTTGACAGACAAGTGAAATAATTCCATGACAAAGAACAACTAAAGAATTTCATGATGACAAAGCCATCCCTATACACAGACTACTAAAAGATGTTCTGGAGAGGAACCAAAATGATCAGAACTCCATGAATGAGTACAGAAGGAATCCACTAAATGTGGCAAACAATTAAACTCAGGAGAAACAGGAAAAAGGAGTAAAAAACAGCAGGTAAATAATATGTCGATCAGAAGTCAATATGTCTCAATTATAACCATTAATATAAATGAACCCAATTCACCAATTAAAAGAAACAGACTGGCACAGTGGATTATGAAACAAAATCCAATATGCTGTATACAAGAAACACACTTAACTCATAAAGAAATTCATAGGCTGAAAGTAAAAGGATAGAAAACAATACTACACACCCCAGCACTTCAGAAAAAAGCATGAGCAGCAATCCTTTTCACAGACAGCCTCAACTTGAAACCAAGAATGATCAAACGAAATAAAGAAGGCCACTATATTCTGGTTAGGGGGAAAATGCAAGAGGAACAGGTAACACTTATAAATATGCACTCACCAAACATGAGAGCACTAACTGCATAAGGCAAATCTTAATGAACATGAAGAATCTAATACCCAAGATCTTAACAGGAGACCTTAACACCCACTTATCCCAAAGAGACAGGTCAAGCAGACAAAAAATTAGCAGAACTGAAGAGGTTGGAACAAATGGACTCAGTGGACATATACAGAGTGTTCTATCCAAATACAGCTGAACACACATTTTTTTCAGCTGCACATGGGTCATCTTCTAAAATATATCATGCTTAATATATGCAAGAAGGAAGAAATTAACCCATGTATATTATCTGACCACAGGGCAATGAAACCGGAAATAAATGACAAAAGAAACCAGAAAAAAAACATAAATACATGGAAATTGAACAACACTCTACTCAGCAACAAATGGCTCACAGATAAAATTGAACAAGAAATTCAACAATACCTACAATTCAGTGAAAACTCAAGCACAATTTATCAGAACTTATGGGATGCAAAGGAAACAGTTCTCAGGGAAATTTATAGCTGTAAACTCACACATTAGGAAAACAGAATGGGAACAAATAAACACCCTAATGTTGCACTCAGAGCCCAAACACAGGAAGAAATCATAAAGACTAGGGCTGAAGTTAATTCAGTTGAGACAAAGAAAACAATTCAAAGAATTAATGAACCAAAAAGCTGGTTTTTGAAAGACTAAACAAAACTGATAAGCCCCTAGCTAACCTCATCAAAAAGAGGACAGAAAAAATTCAAATATAAGCAATAAGGAATGAAAAGGATAAAATCACCACAGACCTAGTGGAAATTCAGAACATTATCAATAGCTACTTTGAGAAGTAGCTTTACTCTCACACAATAGAAGAAACAGACAAAATGGACAGATTCCTAAAAAGGTACAAATTACCAAAACTGAATCAAGAAGATATAGGAACTCTGAATAACCCAATAACAACCAATGAAATACAAAATGTAATAAAAAAAAAAAAAAAAAACCTACTGACAAAGAAAAGTCCAGGTCCTGATGGATTCACAGCTGAATTCTACAAGAAATTTATAGAAGATATAGTCCTTATACTCCACAAACACTTCAATGAGATTGAAAAGGAAGCAGTCCTCCCAAAATCATTCCTGGAGGCAAGTATTATACTAATTCCAAAACCAGGGAAAGACACAACTAAAAAAGAGAACTACAGCCTCCTTTATGAACATACATGCAAAATCCTAGCAAATAGAATACAGCAAATCATCAAGAAGATCATATATCATGACCAGGTAGGATTCATCCCAGGAATGCAAGGATGGTTCAATGTTCAAAAATCTATAAATGTAATACACTATATTAATAGACTGAAATCTAAAAACCACATGATCATCTCAATTGATGCAGAGAAAGCCTTTGACAAAGTCCAACACTCATTCATGTTCAAGGTCCTACAGAAAATTGGAATAGAAGGCCTCTACTTCAATCTGATAAGAGCCATTTATGACAACCCAATAGCTAATATAATTCTAAATGGAGAAAAACTGAAATCTTTTACTCTCAGATCTGATACAAGACAAGGATGTCCTCTACCAACCCTCCTATTCAAAATAGTATTGGAATCATTAGCTAGAGCCATTAGACAAGAGGAAGAAATAAAAGAAATAAGAATAGGTAAATAAATTAAATTATCTTTATTTGCAGATGACATGACACTTTACTTTGAAGACCCAAAAAACTCCACCAAGAAGCTACTAGAATTGATACACAAATTCAGTAGCATAACAGGATACAAAGTAAATACCCAAAAGTCACTATTATTCCTCTACACAAATAACAAACACACTGAGAGGCAAATTATAGAAACAATACCTTTTATAATAGCACTGCAGAAAATGAAATACCTTGGAATTAATCTAACTGAGGTAGTCAATGATCTTTTCAAGGAAAATTGATATGTTAGAGGATTTCAGAAAATGGAAAGATATCCTCTGCTCCTGGATAGGAGGAACCAACATTGTGAAGAAGGCCATACTTCCAAAATTGCTGTACTAATTTAATGCAATCCCTGTCAAATTTCCACCAACATATCTGACAAACATAGAGAAATCATTCCTAAAACTTATTTGGAACCAGGAAAGACCTAGAATAGCAAAGACAATCCTGGCCAACAAAGACAAGGCAGGAGGCATTATAATTCCTGACTTTAAATTATACTACAAAGCTACTATGATAAAATAAGCATGGTACTGGCAACGAAATAGATCTGAGGATCAATGGAATAGATTAGAAGACATAGAAGCCTCTATGAACACATTCAGTCAGTTTATCTTTGACAAAGGAGCCAAACATGCTTACTGGAAGAAAGATAGCCTCTTTAACAAATGGTGCTGGAAAACTGACTCTCTCCATGCCAAAAACTAAAACTTAACCCAGGTCTATCACCATGCACTAAGTTAAAGTAAAAATGGATTAAAGATCTAAACATTAAAACAGAAACACTCAACTCCTAGAAGAGAAAGTAGGAAAAACTCTTGAAGACATAGGGGTAGGCAAAGAGTTCATGAACAAAAATCAAGTGCATGGGTAACATTTGAAAGAATTAACAATTGGGACCTCCTCTTATTGAGAAGTTTTTGCACCTTAAAAGAAATTACCAACAAAGTGAAAAGAAAACCCACAAATTTGGACAAAAATGACTAATAAGCACTCAGACAAAGGTCTGCTCTAGAATTTATAAAGAACTAATAAACATTAGGGTCCCAAAATTTAAAGACCCTATCCAGAAATGGGCAACTGAGATGAACACACACTTCTGAGAGAATGAAATTAATGAAGTGAATAATTACATGGAAAAAAAATGCTCCACAAACTAGCCATCTGTGAAATGCAAATTAAAACATCACTGAGATAGCATCTCACCCCAGAAAGAATGGGTATCATAAACAAATCACCCAGCAATAATGTTGGAAAGGTTGTGGGGGAAATGGAACCCTTCTCCACTGCTGGTGGGAATGTAGCCTGGTGCAACCATTATGGAAATCAGTGTGGAGACTCCTTAAAAAACTAGGACTGAAAATTCCATTCGATCAAGCCATCCACCTACTGGGAATTTTCCCAGAGGAACTGAAAACATCATATCATCGTGATATATGGCTA
>PVKA01029411.1:0-28338 GCA_004027165.1 Ctenomys sociabilis
GTCTCACTATGCAGTTCAGGCTGGCCTCGAGCTCACTTTGTAGCTCAGGCTGGTCTCGAACTCACAACAATCCTCCTGTCTCAGCCTCCCGAGTGCTGGGATTACAGGCATGCGCCACCACGCCCAGCCCCTAAAAGAGGTTTTTTTGAAATAGTGCTCTACCCCAAAGGAATACTCCTTGACATAAGAAGGGGGAGAATGGAGTTCTATCCTTGTCTGGAAAACTTGGAAACTTAATGAAACCTTTTCTCAAAACTTAATAAAAGAAAGATAGAACGAAAAAGAATTGGGGTATAGCTTAGCGTGAAAGCCTTAGGTTTCAATCACCAGTATTGAACAAAAATAAATAAGTAGCCTTTTAGGATTCAAGCTAATAATTTTATAGTTCTGCAGCCTTCAGCACTTCCTAGAATGACGATGTGTTCTCTGGGTTTCTTTGTATATCTTATACATGGAAATAGAGAAAAACCTTTTACATTCTCATTTATTTGAGCTAGAGTCTCCAGGTAAAACTTGGATTTTGTAAGGCCTTGTATCAGACCGCCAGGAGTGGATTACCAGAGTTAGGTGTCTTGACAGGTATATGCCTCATAATATTTACCTTTCATTGTTCTCATACACTAAGATCACCAAACCAGAAAGTCTGTGAATTAAAAAAAAATCCAGAAAGTAGAGTGAGGATGAATTATGTTCTGTATCATGTTGCTATAGATTTCACTGGTGTTCCACTTTCTATCCCTGCATGCAGAAAAAATCCTGTGTGGAAGTACAAACCCCTGCAGGAACTGGTCCATTTGATTTGGAGAGAGCAAGTTCCATTTATAGACATAAGGCTTCATTGAATCTGTAGCTTTAAAGTCCTTCAGACCACATGGCTCACCACACAACCCTTCTGAAGAGGAAGTTAGCCAAGGGCCCCGATTCTACAGCTAACACATCCTACCAGCCAGAAATCAGTAATAAGGAGGTACATTTGGCTGCTATGAGGAGATAGTCAAGAAAGAGCGGCTACAAACGGATGGTGTTTTCTCACATGAAGAAGCAGGTCCAAGTCTGGAGAGAGACATGGCGGGGTGATCTGGGGTGTCCATATCAGTGTCCTAGTTTTTTTCTATGTGTCACCCGTGACATATTTAGTGCTAGTCCACCTTGAGGTTGCTCCTCTCCTGGTTTATCCAGTAGGATGAGCAAGACAGCTTCTGCTAGCTAGCTCCACAAGAGGGCATTACAGTCTCCCCAAAGCAACACCTGATCACCCTTCAGCTGCCTGGTGATCCACTTCTGTAAAGAAAGCTAACAAATAAATGTAGTGTTTTATTTTATTTTATTTTTTTTTCTTTTCAAACAAGCCAACTGCGTTCCCAAACAATATAACCACTTACTAAATGAAGGAATACTTTGGGTGTGGTGTTATCAAAGCTGCTAGCCAAAGCTGAAGGGTATGGAGAGATCCTAAAAGGTGTCCAAAAGATAAGAGGAACCAAAAATAGGGAATTGTGACCCTTTTAGTACATGAGATGCTGCAAGATGATAAAATGAAGCCTATAGATTATACTCATTCTGGTATATGCTTAAGGATTAGAAACTTTTGAGAATAGATTCAACCATGTCAATTTTTCTTCCCAGTGTTATCTGTTCCGAGATAAGAAAACTTCAGCCTGAAATTGCTTAAAATAGAAAAAAGAAAAACCTCTCAGGAAAATCAATAAAAGGAGATTTTGAGCTTCTCCTACCATAATCAATATTTATTGAAAGTCTCTCAGGTGCAAAGCCCTGAATTAGGCCCTGGTAGTTGGGCTGCTGGGAAAGAGGAGACGCAAACTCTTCCTTTACCCCTACAACTTGTACAGTCTGGTCGCTTAATTCAAAGATTTTACTCAGACACCTTGAAAACATTTATTACAAACAGGTGCCTGGTGTTTTATTTCTTTAGATTGCTAACACAGGGAGCAGTACTTATTTGTCCACTCAGCAAGCAGCTGAAAGATGCGTCTGTGACGTGACAGCTCCTCAGGGGTGTAGGAGAGATTTTGAGCATCTAGGCATTGTGCATGTGGCGAGTGCTTTTCCGCTAATAGTCTCAAGAGCCGCTGCCCATCGGAGCCCTGGAGCACAGTGTAGAGACCCTGACAGCAGAGACGGAGGGCATGCAGGGAGATGGGAGGTCCGAAGCTCCGTGGTGGCAGTGGGAGGTGACGCCGGAGGGTGGATCTGCTGATCTCGGCTCGCGGCTGCCACAGGAAGCTAACTGTAATGAAATCCACGGAGTAGAACTGCCATGCACAGCATCTAAGCACACGAGAAAGGTCTCAGAGCAGAAGAGTGAAATATTCCAAGTTCTACCCGTGACTCATAAGGAATTGCCGTATTTGTTCACTAGGCTTCAAGTACTGCCTGCTAAGCGCGCCTCCAGCGCCGTGCAGATCTTCGCAATAAGCTTGATAAAGTTCCCCGAGGGCCGCGCACGAGCACGTTCTAGTCAAGTTCACCGCGTTTTCATGAGCTGGCAGCAGCATGCAGGCAGTGCGGAGCAGTTCTCAAAAGCTGAAGGGAACATGGAAATAATATTTTGCTTTTCTGAAAAACAAAATTTTATTTAATCATTCGACTCTTAAAAGTAATTATATTTCTATGAGAATATATTTAAATGCTATGTATTAATACCCAGGTACAGCTGCTTGTGACATTTAATACAGATAATTCCAGTATTTTCCGGTATTTAGCCAGCACCAAGTATATTCAGTCCCTCTTCCCTTTTTTTAAATATACACGTTAATGTATCCATTTGGAATCAGAAAAGTACTGGATTATGTTTACTTGCTTATTAAATTATATTCAATTCCTTTATAGCACACTACTGTACTCTAGGTGCAATGCTGGATAAGAAACAAACTGTACTCTCTGGAATTCTGCAGAAGTTAATTTATAGAACCAGTATTTAGTTCACTATTACTTATTTTCTTGGTTTCTGGTTTATTGTTTGTTTGTTTGTTTGTTTGGAGACAGATTATTGTTGTGTAGGTGAGGTGGCCTCGAACTCTCCGTATTACACGCTGCCCTTCAGCTCCCCTTGATCCTCCTGCCTCAGCAGTGTGGGATTCCAGGCGTGCACCCCCTCGCGCCATTGCCGGGGCTTAGTCATTACCCTGTAAGCAGACACCAGAAATTCATAGGGCGATCGGAAAATTCACAGGAGACTGGGTGGACTGTCGAGTCACGTGACTCCAGCCGCCCAGAGCAGATCCACCTAGAGGACTAAGATTGAATTCCCAGGAGGACAAGGTGCTGTGTGGGCTGGTCTTTAATGGAGTTCTGTGGAAAGGGTGCCTGGGCAGAGAGAAGTCCATAACAGAAGAACGGGATTGAACCTGAGGCAGCGCTAGCTGCACAGGGTTCTAGACTAAGTCTTCCCACTTCATTTCATATTAATTCTGTCATGTCAAGAACTCACAAGCATGGGAATATTTTGAGACCTTTTGCTCACAGTACGGACACACTGAAACCAGACTAGAAGGCTTTGAACTGAGTGGGAGACTATCACTTGGGCAGCAAGGGAGGAGTCTTTGAGACCCTACCCTCCTTAAAAGCACACAAAAAAATGTACAGCTGGAGAATACCAAGGTAAGTGACCCTCTCCTCTTCCCACTCCCTTGGGGACATTGTACCAATCCATGACAGGGTCCCTGTAACTCATCTTCTAGGTGCTGGGTTGTCTCCAACACAGCAATCTCCTTAGCACAGTCTCCAACACAGCCCTCCATTATAATTTGATCTCACTTTTCCTTTTTGGAAGGAAAATTATAGACAGAGCACTGTGATCAGACATGCAGATAATGTGAGAGATACTGAGTTTGAGTCCTCGTGGTGCTCGGCCTGCTGCATTAGGAACTTTTTGTTACTCTGACAGACTGTATGAGTAGGAGCTTGGAGCCTGGGGGAATCAATCAAGATTTATTCCAGAGAATCACTTCAGAGGTGGCACACAATGAACCATGCTATCACTCTTGGGAGACATCAAGAAACTATCTTCAGGTGTGGTCCTCAGGCATGGAAGATGACAGCCTTCACAGGCAGATAGAGTTGTGCTGACCCTGGAAAAGGACTAATGTATGTACAAATTATTAAGTATCTGTAAGACCATATCCTGAAATTCCTGAGGTATCAAGCTTCCAGGTGCTTTAAATGAGTACCGTGTTGCCCCTTAAATCCTGTATACACAGAGGTCACTTTCAGCATTCTGGAATAAAATTTCACATACTAGGATGAATTGCATTGACTGATGCAAAAATTTGTCATCAATTCCAAAGGAAAATCCACCTTTTTAATGAATTCTCCTTTTTTGTTTGTCTAAAATTCTTTATTGATGGTCAGTAGACAGTATTTTCTTACACATGGGTGCCTAACATTCCGTTGTAGGGTTTTAATAGACTCCATATTCATTTGAGTCTAGATGTTTTTCCTGATATCAGATGTTTAGAAACAATCTCATACATCAAAATGACACAAAGAAGTATTGATATAATAGATGTTTCATAAGGCGGTAGACTCAGAAACAAAATCAAGACATGTAGGATTTGCATTTCTATGGAACGTGCAAGTCACGAAATTGGTTTCAGGGGTAAATAAGTTTCCTTCAAATAAAATCAGTTATTACAATAAATATTGATGAGATGTTTGGTAATCATCAAGTTATTCTTCATTATAGTATTTCTGACATGCTAGAACTAGGAGGTGGGGGTCTATAAAGATTTTATAGGAAACAGAGTCTGCACACTGAGCCTACAATGCAGCACCTAGAAGATGAGTAACAGGGGCCCTATCAGGGATTAGTATGATGTCGCCAAGGGAGTGGGGAGAGGACAGGGGCACTGGGATGACAGAGGTGAAGTAGGCAGAGTTTTCTAGACTTGAAGGGCCTGCTTTGATAAGGTGGTAGAACCTGAAGATGACACTTGAAGGAGTGAGAAGAAGCCAGCAACCTGGAGAAGTGCATAGCTCTGAGGGCTGCAGATCATAAGGGTGACAGAGGCAGCCAGAGTCCAGGTCCCTCCTCTTCAGAAAGCATGCAGCAGTCATGTCCTATGGAAGAATGCTTTGCGTGTATCAGACACTGAGTAGCAGAGAAGTTCTTACGCACAACCATTAGAGAGTTTTATGGAATATTCTGATTTTACCCAAGAGGGTGAGATCCTGTTGAGGGGCAGTCTAGTGACCTACCCTGTGTTTCATTCTTCTTGCCAGCACATGCTGCCCACAGAGAATGGTAATGGTATAACCCTGGGTGCCAGCTGGTACGTGTCAGAGTATCCCACCAAATTCATCTAAGTAATGAAATTATCAGTTTCTTTTGAAATGTGAGTGCCATGCCAAGATGAGGACAGCATATCCAAAAACTAACAATATTGTTGAATGTCTCAGTCTGTTCATCTGTAAAATGGGGCTACTGTGTGTAATGATGGTACTACTGTGTGTAGCTATGAGAAAAAAAGCAATGAAAGCAAAGGGAACAGTAAAACACTACATGACATATAATACTATATTTTGTTTTGTTAAATAAAAGCATACTGATGTGAGAAAGCTAATCTTGAGAACTGCTTTTTTTAACAAAAGAGTGGACAATGTCTCTAAGGGAGGACTGCCCAGGTGTCTATTCTGAGCAGGTATTAGATGCCTATTCACCTTATATAATTGAACCTGTCAATATTGTAACAAGTATGAGTTAACGAAGTTGGAAATGGTTATCTGAACAGGAAAGCTATCTGTAAGCTTTGAAACACAGATACGTTGGAAAGAAATAGTCTGAGTGATTCAAGAATCTTCACACTGCAATCTCAGTAGGGTCCCCTTTTTTTTTCATACCTTAGCTGAAAGAATATTCTGACCCCCAAGGACCTGTTTAGATTTGGCGAGGGAATAACATGGGTACATTTGCTGTTGCTATAATTGCACAAAGCTCTGTTTGAAAATACTTCAGATGAAATAGGAAAATGTTAGACTGATTGCTTTATGCACAAAATGTTAATTTGTACATGTGTTATGTGGAACACCGTTTTAACTTTCGGAACTTGTATTGCTATTTGTTCATATTTCAGGATAATGGGATTCATTAAAAAAGAATGAGGAGGTGCATTAACTTGTAAAATTACCTGAATATTCTAAAAATGTGAGAGTGCAAAATGCTCACTTTTTCCATTATTTTCCGTGATTATTTGAATACTAGGAGCTGGATGTGTTTAACTATAATTTTAGGAGAATTGCTTTCCCTGTTATGGAAATGATTACAGAGGTAGATTCCTAAGTGTCTCTTCAAGGAATATGACTAAAAATGTAAATAGAAAGTAACTGTGTGCTGGATAATTACCACTTAAAGGAAATTTTAATTTTAGCTAAAATATAGCATGACATTACATATAGGCATTAGCATTATTACTTAAGATCAATTAAGATTTTGTCAAATAAAACATGATTTAGTCATTATAGTAAGGAAAATGTAGCAACATCAGGAGAAGACATCCTATACAAGTGAAAATTATATTCATGAGGAAAAAAAAATAAAAACCACACCTGCAAATATTTGTCCTTTTCTGCAAATTTCATATTGAAACTCAGGGGAATTCAATAGTGTGGTAAATGTAATTTGTAGCTCTTTACAATTATGGTTTAAATAGTTGAAGTCTAGAGGGAATTTGCCTATTTGATTTTCAAATTTGCATCACTTAAAATCCAATCAGGCCAACTGTTCAGATTTTTATTAGATATGAAATACATGAATGGGTTCAGAGCCTGCCCTGCATATTGGAAGAATATATCTGATTTTATAACAGGCCTTAGCTAAGGGGTTCAGTTAGCTTGTGGCTCAGCCCCACTCCTGTAAAGATTGTTTACTGACTGCTTGAATTGCTAACATATTATACCCTTCGATTTTCAGTAATCGGTGTTTTATAAGCCAGCAGATTGCCTTTGATTTTTGAGAATTTGTGGTAACATATTGAGCTTAACAGATTTATGCAGGAATGTAAAATAAAAATAGCGTAGCAGGCGCTCAAGATTTTAGAACACAGAGGGAATTAGGTTTACAGATGGTTGATACAGATAATGGCATCGAGTAATTTAGCCTTGTAAGGTAATCTGTTGTTGACAGCATATATTAGCCTTTACCTGACATATACAGGTGTTTGGGTTTGGCCATACATTCAACCTAGAGCGAGCCATGTCGTTTGTAGTGTAAGCCTAAATGCTGAGAGCTGTAAAATATGCACGGGTTTGAGGATTTATTTTAGGGAGCTAGTCTGAGTTTGCCAAAATATTCTATATAATTTATTCAGCCCCTCTGCCTTTAACATCATCATTTTTTCCCACTTCTTGAAATCTAAATCATCAGAGAACAATTAAGGAATCTTGATGTAATGAATGGCTGTAGCTATATTCTTGCAGAAGAGGCTCCACAGAAGGCTTCATAGTCCATCAGTTTTCTGTGCTTTTGCACGCCGTGGGTTCAGGTCTACCCAGTCTGCTCTGAAGTTGGGGTCATTTCCTTTTGCAGTGACATGTTTGTTCACGCAGACAACACTGGTCATTCCTAAGAGGCAGGAGACTCTGGCCTTTGCCAAAGCATGGGATCCAGTCTCACTGAAGCATTATTGTTTATTCCCTGCATCACCTGGGAGCTCAGGGTGGCAGCTAAAAACTCATCATTTGTTTGGTCCTCCCAGTCCTCTCTGTCTCCTCCCCTGGGCAGCAGTGAGGGAACAATAGCAGAATGTCATTCCATGTCTTTTCAGAGGGAAAGGCAACAACATTATTCATTAAAGAAGCTATGATCTTCAGACTCTGCCAAACCTCTCTATACCTGAATCTGGCACAGGGAAAAGCATGTGCTCTAGGGCAGTGGCTCCTCCTCTTGCTGTTTGCACTTGGAGAGAACAGTCAGGCATTGGGTAGGTCAGGAGCTACAGTCCTGCTGCTTTGGGGGATTTGGAATGGAGGGAGCTAGAGGTTATGGCGGCAAAGTTCCCTGGAGTGCTGGGGTCTGAGGCACCTTGCAGTGTGCAGGATGACAAAACCTGCTAAAAAGCTGACTGGTAGAAGGGGAGGGATCTGAAGGGGTGACAAATCTCACATCATTCTGCAGATATCAAGCCATAAGAAAATGAACACAAGCAGCTTCCCCTCATTTGCAGTCCCTCCAGCTGTGACTGATGGACCTAGTTTTTGACCTTGTCTTCAGGTCCCCCAGTCAATATCAAGGCCAGGCCATTTTACTGAACAAAAGCAGCTTCTTTCATTCCTTTTCCTTAAACTTGTTCCCGTCGCTAACAGGCTTCGTAAAGGGCAAGTCTTTTGGAAGGCCCTCTATAGCCCCCGTATCAAGGCACACCTTTCATTGTATGGAAGGGTTGCAACTCAGTACATTTGCCACTTCCCTTTGGCTACTTGGAATATGAGAGAATTGTGGTAGCCAAATCCCAAGGGGAAAGACCTGCTCACCCCCCAGTCCCTTAATGGGTAGTGACAACAGGCTGAATCACAAAGGTGATGGGCACACTGAATGCGCCCTGGGATCCTGCAGAGAACAGTACCCAAGGGATAGATGTCGCAAACCATGATGGGGGCAGGTGTGTTTGTGTGTGTGTGTGTGTGTGTCCCCTTGTAGTGAAGGAAGCACAGACACAGCAGCTAATGACAGCACAGAGCAGGAAGCAGTGAGAAATCTGAGTGGCTTCTTACTCCCCGACCTACACACACAAAAAACCATGTCTTCAATAGAAAAAGAACAAACTCTTCTCCAAGCCAACAGTCAACTCCATCACATCAACAGGGCCTGATTTCATATTCCCAATTAGTTCCAAGTTCTATGGGAATTTGCTCCTATAGGAATTTCTTTTCATTTCTAGAAGGTCAAACTCTAAAAAGTGCAATTATGAGTCTGAGCAAATCCTAATTGATAATTAAGCCCGTGAGAGAACCGTTTAGAATATTTTGACTTCCTACCTGGGAAGCAACATCCTGCCAAGATGAGGGAGGAGGAAGAGATAAAGATTTCAGACTGCTGTATGTGTGGTAATGGGGATTGGACCCCAAACTTTCACAGTGAGCACCATCTCCAACCAATTTTATTGTATTTGGAGATGGGACTTCATTAAGTGGCCCAGGCTGGGCACAAATTTGTGAACTTCTGGCATCAGCTTCCACAAGTGCTGGGATGACAGGCATGTGACACTCACCTGACTAAAGTTACAGAACTTTAAGGCCATTTCCCTGAATGTGTCCACCTCGTTTGCCCAGTGAGAATTAATTAACATTGGTTCTATTGGGTTTTACGTCCCTTTGAATAAAACAAGGTCACTGTCACCATTACCTGCTCCTGGCTGAAACATGATACACAATGCCCATGATTTAAGGAAAGATAAATTTATTTCCGCTTATATTTCAGTCAATAGTCAGCTGGTTGTATGTCAGGATACCATGGCTGAGAAGAAGCTTCTCAAGACGTGACACAGGGTCCAGGGAGATAGCTCAGTAGAATAAGTTGCTTTCCTGGCAAACGCAAGGACCTGAGTTCATTCTCTGGTTCCACCAAAAAAAAAAAAAAAAAAAAAAAAAAAAAAAAAAAAAAAAAAAAAAAAAAAGACATAATACAGATGAAGTGGGTGGAGAGAAATCCTTCTGGGCTATGTTCCCAATGTGCCCCTGCCTTCAGTGACCAGCAACTCTGCCATAACACCTCCACTCTGTAGTCTCATACCTTCCAAAAGCACCCTCCTGAGGGACATCTAGGTACAAAGCATGACAGTTGCAAAGCACAGTGCTACAAGCCAAACCACCATACTACCTGGAGCACTAGAGCACTGTGAGCAGTGTGTTGCTTTGGGCATCAGGAAATTGAGCTGTGCTCCTCATGGCCTCCAAGAGACTTCCTTGCAAAGGCCTCTTCTCTCTCAGGACAAAAGAAGGGCTGGCATGGTCATCCCACTGTGGCTCTGTGATTTTGGGAGTATCATCAGAGGGTGCTGATGTTGTCCCAACTGGGGGCAAGTTATTTTTCTGGCTGCTCCTCAGAGGCAGAAGCAACACCTAGGAGAGGGCAGGGTGGTGGAAGTTGTTAGACCAGACTGGGCTCCTGAGGTATATCCTAGATGGCCAGGGATGGTGAGAAGACACTGGGATAGTGGTCCCAGGCCACTCTGGAGGAAAAAAGGGTGCAAAGGAAAGGAGCTTGTCAGCTTCCAGTTGATTCACACCTCATCTAGTGGTTAGTGGAAACAAACCACTAGAGCTTTTTCTTCTGTCTCGCTAATTTCTGAGTGTTCTCCCTTGGGTCCCAAGGCTCTGCTGTACAGCACTAGAGCTGACCAGGGATAGTGGTCCCAAGTGTGAGAGAGGGCAGCTCACTCTCTCGGCTCCCTACTCCCCCACAAGACAGGGCCTGCCACCAGAGAGGAGCTAGACTTTGGGCATGAACACAGGTCCCTCTCTGGGTGATGCTTTGGTGCCTGCCATCCTCATGGAGCATTTCCAGGAGCAGTTGCAGCTGCCAGGGCTCAGTTTAGGGACTGCGCTTATTGTCTGTCCTATTCCTTGGCCCCAGTCTGCCTTGCCAGGTCCAAGTGCTGGACAGGTTCCTCAGCCAAGAGCCAGTCACTACCCAGATAACTAAGGAAAGAGCAGCAAGTCAAAAAGGTTCAGCAGTGCAAAGAGATGAAGAGCCCAACCACACCATGTAGCAAGAGGGCCGAGTGCTACATGTGCTTCCCCCGTAGCACCAACAGCTACACCAGGAAGCTTTGCCCTCCTGCCATCTGTACCCTTTTGGGCCCTGACCTAGGTCCTCGTGGGCTATCTCAGTGTGGACAGTTTTGAAAGCTGAAGAGGAGAAAAAGAGAGCTGAGTTGAACTTCCTGCTTCTGGCCTGTTGGGTCACTGTAGACTGGCATATTTAGCTCTTTCACTGTAGACCTCTTATACAACTGTCACCCTGCTCTTTCAGGTGCTTCAGTTTTCTGTAATTACATAAGAGCATCTGTACTACCTTTGAGGTACCATGCCCCCACTTTATAAATTGTTCCTGTAGTAAGGCCTCCTGAGTTTGTCATAAATTAATCACCTATTCTGTTTCTTGCTGGGACTCTGATTGACAGGGCCACCCAGCCTGGTTCTCTGGGATGACCTGGTTTATACCCATTGTCTTCACACTCCACAGGCAGTGCTGGCTCTGGATATACATGTGGAAAGTTCAATACCCCACAACCCTCTTCTTCCTGAGGTTCCAACCAATGCAAGGCTACTCTACTGGCCATCATCCTGTGCCAGCCCATTGGGCAGGCCTTCAAGGTGACAAGTCCCTCTGGTTTGCACCAGAGCAGAGGCTCATTGTCCTGGCAACAGCACCTTTGTGACTTCACATATTGAAATCACCAGGAGACAGCACTGAATGTTCTGTCATCCTAGAATCTTGGCTGCCTCAGAGATAAAGACAGCAGCCCAGCCAGCACGAAGCACTCCATCCACAGTATTTCTGAGGTTGCTGCTGACCCCTTAGTGATGTAGATGCCAGCCTCAGAAGCACTGGGCACTCACATGGCTGTGAATATGGGTGTCCTCAAGCAAAGAGGTTGTAGTATAGGGACAAACTAGAAGAGGTCTGCTTTAGAAAATTCCAGTTCACAAATTTCGAGTTTCTAAAGTTCAGCATGGCAGTAAAGATCATCTATCACAAAGGACTACTTAGAGAAATTTCTTCCAATGGAAATTGAAATCCTGATGCTACTAAACTATGCTCCATCATCGGTACCAGTGAGATCTTTGAAACATCACATGGGATCTGTATGTCATGATGGACCTCAGTGTGAGGGGAGCCTCCTCCAAATGCAGGGAGCCCTGCCAGAGAGTGATGCTCCTGAGAACTTCCTCTAGCTCTCCTTGGCTGTCTAGTACTGCCACAACCTACACGTTGTCATCTGCAGAGATCTCAAGTGTGAGAACTTTGCCCTTAACAAGGACATCAACATGAAGCTGACCTCAGCTTCTCCAAGGGACAGGGGTGATGCACTTACATGAAGCCCTTCCAATGTCAGCAGTGTACGAGGCCCCCCAAGGTGCTGCAGCACATCCCCTTCTACTGGTCCATGGAGTTCAGCTCCTGGAGCTTGGCATTAACCCTTTCCATGATGTTCTGTGGTACTGTGCTCTACTGGGACACCAGCATCACAAAAATGAACTGGTGCAAAAGAACCCTGGATAACTTCCTGTGCCCATGCAACTGCATAGCTAGGGCAAGGGCTTCATCTACCATATGCTGTACCCCAAAATCAACTGACAGCTGCACTGCCTTAGCCACTGCTGGGTGTAACCCCTACCATGGTGTGTGTGCTCTGCAGTCTGCGGCAAGGAGCAAACAAGCTCTTGGAATGCAGAGCCCTGGGGACTCCTAAACCTGGCTCTGACCAGAGGTCAACTACCATGCAGGAGCCATGGGCAGAGGTGCATTCCCAGGTATGGCTCAAGACAAAACACCAAACAGATGAGAGGAGAGGTGACCAAGTAGTCAGGCATCCTGGGCTTCAGTACTGAGCTCCTGATCGGGGACACATACAGAGGCCCCTGCCAGAAGATGCCAGAGACAGAGCCAGGGAGCCTGGGGCCAGCAAGGGATGAGAAGGCTCATGCTTAGAGCCTGAGCCTGGGAGAAGTCAAGGCAAGCTGGAGCAGTTAGACAGACCTGGATGCTTTAGCTAATTTCTTCTTCCTCCCTTTGCACTGAGTATTGACAAATCAGTGAATTCACTTCTGGGACAGGTCCTTGGGAAGACCTGCACGGACAAGGGTCAGAATGACGGCTTGAGCTGTGACTCAGAGAACAGGGTAAGGAAACTGTTGCTTCCAAAGGGAGGTCTGCTGTTGTGGACTGGGGCTGCAGAGAGCGAATGGGAGGGAGGCAGAGAAGGGGCAGAGGTGTGGGTACTCACAGCAGAGGAACACAAAGTCAGCCAGACCTCTCACACCAGGAGAGCTGGCTCTGGCTGCCCGGGGCCTGAGGATCCAGGCCACCCTGCCATCACCATCCCAGGGTGTCCAGCTGCATAAGGCTACCAGCGGGGCTTGGAGGATGGCCAAGGAAGTTTCAGTGGACTGTCCATCCTTCCCGAACGCCCCCATGGGCAGGATGATGTCTTTATCTCTGTCTCCCATGAGTTCCCTGAGTCGCCCCACTCTGGTCACTCTGTTGCCCAGGAGAAGGGAGGGGCTCCCCTGGCTGGCCTGTGATGTTGCACCATCCTGTGTGCCCCGGGCCACACCCCCTTTCCCTCCAGAGCCAGCCTGTTAATCCCTGCTGTAGATGCGAGACTGACGAGACTGACGCTGGCCAGTGGGGTGGGCATCGTCCAACCAGTCCTCACCTTGCCACAGCGGCCACTGTCTTTCGCCTCCCTCTGACAACTTTACACAAGGGGCAAAAGCAATGACAGCTCATCCAATGGCTCTAACCCTAGGAGAGCACTTGACACTTCTGTCATCCACCAGCATATACTGGCTGGTTTGACAGGACCCAGTCTTCAGAGCCCTGACTCCACAGCCAAAGAAACTTCACGACCCTTGCCAAGGGTCCCTATCATCCTCTGCAATTCTTCCTTCTGCTTGACTGGGCCTGGTGTCCTGTTCATGTAGGGCATGAACCCTTCATCACTCCAGTATGTCCTCAGCCACTCATCTTGTCCTCAGCGGAGCCACCTTCATGCCAGAGGCAGGACAAACCACACAACAAATCCAAATCTGTCCCATCACACCTTGGGGGATGTACTCCTTGTGGTTAGTGCCCACTTTGCCCCATTTGTGGTGAGTATTGCAGGATCTACTTCGCTTGGTTGAGAGGCCACTGAAGAGATTCAGACTCTTGTACATATTTTCTGAGGCTTCTTAAACAGTCCCTGCCTAGAAGAAAAGGCAGGTGTGTCCAATGGTACCACTAGTCCTCAGCTGGCCAGCTTTCACAGAAGGGGCAGATTACAGGAAACTTTCCTCCTTTATAGCTGACTTACCTCTTGTTCTGGTCTGAGCCAGCTGCTGTCTGAGGCCTTGTTGCCTGGTTCCAGATCTTCCACCCTCTGCTTCTTGTGCCTGCTGATGTGGTCCACAGAGTATTCCTGGACAGCCACTTTGGTCAGGATCATCTTCAGGAGTTGCAGTCACCCCTGCTACAGAGGAGAGTGCATGTCCCTGTGCTACTGCACATGGAGAGAGTACCTGAAGGTGGCCCAAAGCCCCAGGGCTGTAGCTGGGTGACTGTGGTCATCAGCAGGACAAGAGCCATGAGGATGGCAGAGCCGGGGTTTCTGGGGCAACAGCACTGCATGGTGACGGGGGAGGCCCCACGCTGCCAGACTGGTGGAGAGGCTATGGTCAAAAGGCCTTGGGACAAGATGGGCCAAGCTGAGCAGGGCACAGTCTCTGACCTGCTTCTGCTGGAGCAACTCTGCAGGATGCCCAGGGCCACAGACCTCAGGGGAGCAGTAAATGGATGGCAGTTGGGTGCAGAGGGAGTGCAGCAGTAAATCTTACTTGCATGTTAGAGTTATCTTTGGGACTCTGTTTATTTAAGTCCTATGGATGAGCTTCCTCTCTCCTGTCGCAGGTTTTGTTAGACAAGGCATCGTATTTGGCTCCGGGGTGTGCTGGACTTTTGGCAAGTATTTGGTTTCCACTTCCATCCTACTCGTGCTTCCAAGTCCTCTTCAGATGTCAATGCCGCCCCAATGACAGCCTTATCCCCATCCTGTATGGGTCAGAAGAGTCTCACTGTTCTGAGCCTTAAGCCTTTCCTCACTCCACACCTTGACAGCTTCTCATTACCCTCTCAGACCTGAAGCAGACACTTCATCTTCACATAGTTCCTACAAGGAAGGCATGAAGGTGGGGGCCATGACTGCTTGGTACCCCTGAATTCGCAAACGTATTGCCATAAAGTAGCAGCCAAGTATTTTTGATTCCTTCATTTTTCCTCAGATGCCCAAACTGCTGTCCCAGTTCCCTGAACTGCTAGCTTTCTTCGGTACAGGCAAGAGAGGCCCACAGGGAGGAGGAAGAGGAGGAGGAGGAGGAGGAGGAGGAGGCAGAATTTCTCTTACACCAGCCCTGGAGGAGGTCAGGTGAGGAGGTACAAATTACGGGCAAGCAGAGTCCTATAGTAGAGGCCTTGCCAGTTTAAGGTGTCTCTGGATGATGGCTTCCCCTAACTACTGTGTGAAATTAGCCCCAAATGCTTTACCTGAAAAATGGGAGAATAATAGAAACCAATTTTGAGGGTTTTCACGAAGTTTAGAGGAAGATGTTTCATATCTTGATTGAAGTGCATGAAACTGTCAAAATATGTCACCAGATTTGAGTTCAATTTTAATTATAAGCGCAGTACTTACTCATTAAGCTTTGGTTTTGGCCAATAGAATGAGGTTCAGTGTCATAGGTTTTGTATTTCACTTAGTTTATTCTTCCAGAACATTATGAAGTAGAAGTATGTGACATTTTATAATTGGGCTGGAAAAGGACATGACTCACCTTTATTTCCATGATTAAAAAAGGAATAAATTCAGCCTTTGTATTCTAGACGGTGGATCCCCAATCCAACGTTTTTTGATTCAGTCCTGGCACCCTTCTGTTCCTTTCCTGCATGCCATAGATGTCACAGCCATCCAAAGGTCTTTTTATTTGTAAAACCTCACTGTTTTACTCCAAGTTTTCTGCTACCCAAATTACCTAAACTCTTGAAAAAGCATAATTAGAGTCAGCAAACTGTGAAGTTTGGTGTCTTCTTTCAATACAAGGTTCAAGGGGTAAATGCAGAGGGAACAAAAAGTAAGCCTTTGGGTCAACAGCATTATGCCTACTGGCCCCATAAATTCCTAGTCACAAATGTCTCAAGCTAAAGGCCTATGATGACAGTGCAAAGATTCAAAGTATGCACTGGGTTCTGAATTATTTGGAAAGAACCTGTGCATTTTCTCTAGTCACTATCATTGTTATTCAGAGAACATAGATGATTTATGGTGTAGACACAAGACAGGATACTTTTGATATATCTAACTTCAAATCTACAAATTCAGAATTGGTGGGGAGCAGTTCTTCATATTGACTTCAGTAGAAATGCTTCTTCTGTTTGAATAAAACAAAGATTAAAACGATGCCCAGTTGTTTCTTTGAATGCTATCTCAGATCTGTAGAAGTCTTAATTTCTCAGATATCATTTCAGTCCAAACCAGATGTTTCCTACAACCTAAGTGAATTGGTTTGAAGTATATATTTTCATACAAATGCCTGAGATACTCTCCTGTAGCATAATTTGCAAGCATAATGCAATATTAAATAATAAATATTAATTGTATCTATGGATGTCATCACATTGGTAACCATCTTTTTCAAATGTGCTAAGCCCCACCCCCACCATGTTGATGATATCTCTATTTTAAAAATTTTTTTTAAATATATAGTTCAACATATTAGATTCTAGAAGCTCAGAGAAGTTAAAAGAGCCAAGGAGAGTTGTAAGCTATATTCTTGTAGTGCTCAGACAAGGAGCTAGGATGAGAGGGGGAGTTGATTTTTTTCATTTAAGTCCATTGTGCTTCATAGTATGTTGTTGTATAGATCAGAATTGAGAAGACCTTGGTGGTAGAAACAGTAGAAATATAGTCACTGCTGGCTTTCTCATGCTCTATCATGATTTCAACTCCTTGCAGTAAGACTGCAAACACTGCACACATTTCTGGTGGTCCCAGGGGGTTCGTGGGCTCATGTACAGGGCACGCCCAGAGGACATATGCTTCGCCAAGAGCCAGCACAGGCCCAGCCTTCATCACACTTGACCAAGCCGAGTCCCCAAGACAGTGCCTACATAGCACCATTCTGGTGGGAAGTGAAAAACAACACCTTTCTCTCATGAAGTTGTTGGTGTTACTAGGATTTATTCAGTTCCTACTTACACCAACACTATTACATAGAGGTAAATGAATGATTGGATATACACACTAGGTACAATGATTCCAATCTATGAGCCATCTCCTTAGGGCCTATTTGTGTCCAGTGAGATTTTACGTTCTCTTACCTGTGTTTTGAGCAGATCAACTGAGCATTATAACTTGTACCTGTTTTATGCACTGGGACTTCAAAAGTTGTGTTGAAATTTTGCCCCACCATAATCAGTTACATTTATGTACTATGATTTGCATTTTAATTTCAGACTAACTCTTTTTCTCTTTAAGAATTCACACAAATTCTTGCTATCATAGAAAAATGACCTTGTGACACCTTAGGCCAAATTTATGCCTGCATACTTGTCATTATGTATTGAAAGTTGATGGAGAAATGGACCTTGAGTAAGGAGGGTTCTTTCATTCAGTATTTAAGAGCCATGCCCTTATGTAATTGAGGCAAAAGAGACAGCAAAGGCTATTTCTTAATTACTATCTACTTCCAGAGATTGAATAACAAACACAAAGTTGATTATTAAACTTTAGCATGAGGTCAAATTTGTTCAACCCATTTCTTGGAACTATCCAGAGGATGTTTGAAGCCAGTTCCTCTGGTTGCTGTATGTATCTCAGAATATGTCCCAGCCACCTTCATGGATGAA
This sequence comes from Ctenomys sociabilis, assembly GCA_004027165.1. Classification (NCBI taxonomy): domain Eukaryota; kingdom Metazoa; phylum Chordata; class Mammalia; order Rodentia; family Ctenomyidae; genus Ctenomys; species Ctenomys sociabilis. The sequence continues at coordinate 17,621 of PVKA01029411.1, forward strand.
AGGGCAGACAGAAACAGATGCAATTACAAAATCAGAATGAGTAGCACAATGTCTTATGCACTTTATCCAGAACATGTACAGAATCTTAAATCATTCTCATTTTCTGTGAGCCTATATATTCTTTTTTTTTTTTTTTCCTCAACATTTGGAACTATTGGAGGCAGGCTAGAAAAGAAATGAAAATCAAGTAGATCTAGTGAAGAGTGATGAGTGAGAAATCACAGAATAAGAGGATTTCCTGGAGAAAAGTCCCTGAGCCTCACCCAAACCCCCATTACAAATATGAGCTCCATTTCAATATTGCCATCTCCTCTTCAGCTTCCAGTGACAGGGAGCTCCAGAGAGGCCAGCCATGTGCTGTCACAGATAGGGCTAGTGATGGATGCTTTCCAAGCCCAGCTCTGAGTTCTGTCCTTGCAGCGCATTGTGTGCTGTGAGTTCCTGCAGAAATGATTCAGCCTGGCCCCATCCCACTACATCCATTAGTAGTGGGTATAGAAGTGTTGTCATTATTTCTGATCTCATCCCATTCACCCTTTACCCTTATTAGCTTACCTCTATGTCCTAGGGAGCTGACCCTACACAAAATCTCCTTCTTGTCCCCTTGTCTACCAGTGTCCTGTTGAGTGGTGCTGGTGGAAGGTATTAGTAGAAGAAGCTGGAGCAAGACCCAGGAGATAAAGTGGCCTCTGGGCTTATCCCTGGCCTTGAACAGTGTTAGGTTCTTTGGTTTTGTGGCAGAGAAGCTAAGAATGGAAAAGGCCTTTATTTGCCATTGAGTAGCACATGGAGAATACCGATGGCATGCAGGTAGGAGGATCTTCTGACCCGGAAGGATGAGACCTCATAGACCTTTGCTAGGGGTGGAATTTAATGGGCAGTTTCAGTGACACACAAGAAACTGGTTGGAGACTCCCTTGTGCTTTCTGGAAAGGTAAAAAGAAGTTGTATCCAGGGCTGGAGTGGGGAAGGAGGAGGAAGAAGGGGTCATCAGGAAGGTAAGTGGTTGTTTTGGGGATTCAGCTATGTTGCAACAAGGCCATAGCAATTTTAGCCATTTGTACTGTGGCTGGAATCTGTCACAATGGTCATTCTTCTCCTTCTTTAGGACCAGGTGTAACAGTGATTCCTCTGCCTGCTACTAAAACTTCTGAGAGTCTCAGCATCCCTTGTTAGATTTCTCACCCTGGCTCTTTCCTCTCTGTCACCATCCAGGGTGACTGGAACCACTTGTATTGATTCTCCTACCAGAACCTTGTCTCGTGGCAGCATTTAGTTCATCTCAGAGTTGCTGAGAAACTTAAATGCAGTAATATATGAAATTACTTGATGCACAGCAAGTGATACCTATGTTCCTTTTCACCTTTATTCTTCCGAACTACCTAATAATTTTTCTTTCAGGTGCTGTCATTACCATCTTTAGCTTAAATTTGTTTGTGCCTAATTTACATTAATAATCCTCCCTCATGGATTAAATAGGAGCCCCTATGCCAGATCTTCAGATCCCTGGACACAGTGACCATCATAACAGACCTCCTCTTTTCTAGGGTGATCAGTCTGAGTTACTTAAAATGATTCCTGTGACTTAGTTGTAGCGTCTGCTTCATTCATGTCACTCTTTTGAAGATCGTCTGGTTGAAGTTCAACCATAATGTCCAGAATTTTAACAAAATAGCCCATGGCTCCTCTAACTAGACATGAAATATCCGTTTTTTTTATTCCTTTTCCTATGGCAGCCCCCAGCACCCCTGAGCCTCGTGTGTTTGGCAGGATATTGTCCTCTCTACCTCATGAAGCTGTTCCCAATCTCATCCCTGTAACCTGTGAGTTTACAGAAAACTGATGTGTTTGAAGAAACTTTGCAGATGTGATACATTTAGTGGCCCTGCCATGGGAAGCTTATCCTGCTATAGCCACATAGATTCAGTGTAGTCACAAGGGCCCATGAGGGTAGACTGGGGAGTCAGAAGAGGTGAAATGAAAAAAGAGACGCTGCCAGGTAAGATCTCAACTCACTGACTGTCTGTGACCATGGGAGAAGGTGCCATGAGCCAGGCACGCAAAGAGCTGCAGAAGGAAGGCATCAGCGTCTCTCCGGAAGTGAGCAGGAAGGAACCCTGGACCAACGACCCCTGGCTTAGTTCAGTGAGACACGTGTCTCACAGACATAGCGAAATATAAGACTGATATTGGGTGTTAGCCGCTCAGTTTGTGGTAACTTGTTTCAATGTGAGAGAAAACATACACTTCACATGAAACGTTGAGCTCATGTTTCATTTTGTTTTATCACATTTGTTCCTTTATTCCAGGATAGTGTGAATATATTCAGCTATGTTTCTGTCACTTCATGTGCTAGTTTTCTGTGGAGGATTTTTACACATCTTAATTTGTTCAACATAATAATGGTACCAGTGCAGATATTGGGCCTGCCAGGAATCTGATGAAAGAATAGAGGTTTAAGATTTGGTATGTCCCTCCAAGAAGACAGCGATGCATTAGTTGACATCACTTGCATTCTTATCCAACTGTATTATAACCCAGCTACTGTTCCTCTGTCTCATGCACTAGATGATCAACATCAATTTGTTAAGCATCATTTTCATTGATAAGTATATTAAAAAAAACCAACCACCCCAATCTACCACCCCAGTAATTTAACAACAACAAAAAAATGATAGCAAAATAGGATAATGAGAAATTTAAACACAATTTGGACATTTCAAAGTTAGGATCCCAGCCTCATCCTATGACCATGCCATGGCATGATAATCCATATAAAGAGGAGAAAGAAACCCTTTTAGGATCTAATTCTAGTTTCATTGTCTCCTATTTCAGTGGCAAAGGGCTATTTGTCTAAGAGTTACTCTTTATGTCTTGTCTCTATGTGAAAGTACTGGGTTCTGGAAAGGAATGATCCTCTGGGGGCTTCTGGAGAGTACTGCTCCTATAAGTGGCCATCAAGTCCACAATTTCACATCTTGTTAATAATGGAAAGAAGGCAAACTCTGGCTTTGCTTTGCTGTTTTTCTTGGGACATTTAGGGTCTTGTTGCCTCTCCTTAGCCACTTACATAAACTAAGCAAGAGCACTAAGATTTGCTCTTTTCCCTGGGTTGTATTTTTTCTTTATAGAGGAAGCCCTGTACTTTTTCCAAGACACTTGGCTGGAAATTGGACCCATACCAATTTGTCTCAGCTGCTGAATGGTACTTACTATGTTATATGTGAGCTGTAGAGTTCTCATCATAATAAATAGGTGAACTGCTTTCTCAAACCTGTTTCTGACTAACTTAATGCAGAACATTCAAATTGGCTACAGGATGCTAATTCATGCTTACAACCCTCAGCCTATGCCTCTCCCAAAATGTTTTAAGAGAAAAGGTGTCTATCAATTAGGTGAGTCGGATCATTGAATTTTAGTTGTATTCTAATATTGAGCATCTTTGTAGCTACTTTTTAAAAATCTATTGGAAAAGAGCTACTGGGCTTATATTTCAAAGGTCCTGAATGAAAAAGAAGCTGTTCTAGTGAAGATGGGAAAGGATGGCTTTATTATCCTTCGGAGTCCACCATAAAGCTACAATAAGCACATCTCTTCCCACCATCAAGGACCCTGGGGAAAGGAATTTGATGTTTGAAACATTTAATTTATATGGTTTTGTACATCAAGGCAATATCATATATATTAGCAAAGTCTTTTCTCTTCTTGTAAGTGGCTACCTTCATTTAATGCCATTTGATTATCATGTGCTAATGAAGATAAAAAAACAGCTACAAGCAAACAGTCACCTCATCCCTAATTGATTGGGTTTTAACTGTGCTTGTTCGGGTAGGAAAACCATTAGCCACTTCTTGATAGTTTTTATGATTAGACTTATCCCTGAGTATTGAGCAAGCACTGAAGAATGTGTTTTCCCTTAAGAGGTTGATTTATTAGTTTATATGTAAAAGAACACTGGAGGTTATAAAGGTAACAAAGACCTTAAACATTATATTGATTTTTTTTTCCTCAGGGCTTTTTTCTTCTTGTTGTATTGCAGGGTAATAAAATTTCACTAGACCCATTGGATCCATAAAATCTGAAGTACAACCACCAACTGATAGAAATGAAATTGTTTGACTGGAGCAATAAGCAAGGGCTTGGCTTTGAACTCTGAGCAGTATAAGTTGTTTCCTTGCCCCCGAGGGTGAATGACAGCCTGCTGTGCACAAAAGGACAATTGCAGGAGTTCCCAATTCAGTAATCACTGGGTGAGGCTGTGACCTTTACATGGTCACTGTGTTCTAAAAAAAAAGTTTCCCTGGCAATGCAAAGTCAACACCATGCCCTTTAATAGAACATAGAGGGTTTCTCTCTTGGTAAAGTTGTGGTTGTAAGATACAAGATTATGGAGCAAAGAGCAAACTACGGAAAAAATATATATTCAGAAATCTCAAGAGCCTTTTATATTTTCCTTTCCTTTCTAAACTTCTTTGGATTTTGTTTGTTTTATTTTTATTTTTCAGTGAGTTGCAGTCTTGCTATTGGGCAGTGTCCTCTCTGTGCTAGACCAGAGCCCTCTGACCTTCTGCCCCTTGCTGGGCATCGACCTAAGCTGACTGTTGTCTTCCAAACACCCAGATCTACTGCACCTTGTCTTCCAGGAGGCCCAGCTCCCCGCCCCTCACAGCATCTCCCTCACTTAGTAACCCAAGGCTTGGACCTTGCTAATAAGTCAAGCATCACAGAGAAATGAGATGGGAAAGCAAGATTCTTATTTGAATAGGGAGAGAGTGGGAACAACATACACACAGAAAATGTAAACAAGGTCTACGTAAAAGTGGGCCCTTTCTTCATCTGGTGAGTTAATCCTCAGGACGTTAGAATGGGCCAGTTAACAAAAATTTTAATTAGCCGAAGTTGCAGAATTGAGCTCTTAAAGGATAAAATTGAATAGCATTTGTCTCACACCCAGTGGGCTAGAGAAGGAAGAGAAATTATAAGCAAACAACTCAGTGAGGACTTATACCAGGGCTAGGTGGGCAGCTTTCTTTTTTGTTTAATAATTTTATTCAGAAACAAATAGCAATGAGACAGTTTAAAAACCGAATGGTATGACAGTTTCAATAATTAGTACATTCTTATTGTTGTCTTAATGGTTATTCATTATACAAGATGTAGACATGACATCCTACCCACAAACACTATTAGAACTAACCTTTCTATTCATTTAACTAAGAGAATGTAGCTGTATATCTATCCTAGCTATTTTGAATATACAAATACAAAATGGTTATTCATTTGTATCCTCTTTTTTATTTAGTTTTGTCAGAGAAGGGTATTTTATTGTCTTTTAAATATTATAGGTGCAAGAATTCAGCAAAATATGAGTGAGTCCATTCAGGACACTCTGACAAAATGTCATAAAAGGTACCACTTGTCACAAAAGGCTTTTGTTTTTCTTTTCTTTCTATGGTTCTTGGATTTCTAGGAAACCCAAGATCAGGATCATGATGGATCCCATGTCTTGTGAAGGTGCATTTCACATAGACAGTGCCCCCAAGCTGTGTCCTCCTGTTCTGGGCCATCTGTTAGAAGCCTATCTCATCCCATTCCTCATGGTCTATATTTTCTGCAGGGACCCACCTCTAAGTATAATCAGATTGGAGGTCAAGTTTCAACAAACAAAGAAAAAATATTTTTTGAGAGGACACAGCCAATCAAACTATATATAATACATGTGCTAATTTCATCCTTTATTATTTTGTAATGTGAATTCAAATGGTGTACATACTTAAAACCATCTTCTTGTTTGTCCATAACCAAAGCATACCCCACTGGGCACCAACCAAAGACTTAGTTGGGCTTTGTTGTATTTTAGGTGCTCCATGTCATGTGTAAAATGCCATATTAACCCATAACTCAGTGGAGAACAAACTGTGTGGAGGCTGAGGGTCAAAGATGCCTTCCAGGTGAGCAATGAAGCCCCTGGTGCCCTGCCAGAGGTGACTGCAGGTGACACTGCTGCTCCCAGAGTCCAGCAGCCAAGGCTGGAGTGCTGTCACATTTCATGAATGCTACACAGCATTTTCATTTCACACAGAGCTTTAAAGGTTGTGTTCTAGATAATGGTTAGACATGGTGTTCAATTTCCATTCAGAAATGATATCCTCTGAAATTTTACATCTCGGCACATGGTTGATAAGCCCCTTTATTTTTCTCAACTGCTTCCCTTGCATAAGTGAATAGAAACACCTCTGCAGATAGCAGGTGAGTGTCCTTTTCTCATAGTGGGTCAGGAAGTTGCTGATAGAGGGCTATCCAGGGCCATCCCCTGAGTTGGCTTTTGTATCCCGGGCTCTGTAAACAAGAGAGACAAATGTGATGTACTTATGCAGTTGTGCTCCATCCTAAGGTCCCTTGTTCATACATTCTTTCTCAGAGCACACAGTGTACCCTAATCCTGCGTTTCAGATAACTAGCCTCAAACTCATGGGTGGTCAGCCACTGTCTCAGAAGGTCACTTGTGTGTTCCCTGGGCACAACTGGATTTTTCTTGCCAGGAGAGCTAACCGTCATGTGCACAGGGTACAGCTGCACCCCGGCCAGCAGAGCGAGATGCTACATAATGACACAGCTACAGGACCTACATTTCCCTGGTAACTGAGTCAGTGCTAAGTTCATCTTTCCTTAAGTAGTGAAAATGACCCAAGAGGTGGTATGAAGCACAGGCAAATTCCTGCCGGGGGGGTCTTTTGAATATCTGATCTACATGCAAGTAGTACTTATCTTCCTGATTGATGTCTGGTTCCATTTCTATTTCTGAATCTGTCTGGAGTTCTGCCTATCTCAACCTTTATTGTTACGGGGAGTTCTCAGAAGGTGGGCACTGCCTTTTAATGCAGAGGAAGCTAACATCAAACCACTGATGAATACTATAGGTGCTCTTGGAACTCTCAGATAAAAGACCACATACTATATAGGTAGGATGTGTGTGGACTATCTCCATGGCTGGTTGATTTATCTCAGAAACCCCCCTTTTGATTTATTTCATCTCTTTTTCTTTTCCTACTTCAATTAGGTTGATCTAATTGAGGTTGGCAGAGGAAATTAACATGTCTTAACCCCTTGCCTTGTGTCAATGTCTCCACATTTATTTAATCCATACAACACCACTGAGACATGAGTACCATTATCTCATTTTTCATGTGAGACAACAAAGCCTCCTGGATTTTATGCCTCCATGGCATAAAATTACATGGAGCAACTGCTGAACAGCACACAAATCAAGGTTTAAAAGTCAGATATCGAAACAGGACATTACTTTGGTTGTCATATTTATTGAAAAATATTTACACATGCTTTGACTACTGCAATCAAAGACTTTCTTTTGCTCTAATCATCCAAATCTTTGTGGACTGTGATTTACGAAAGATGAAACTTATTCTAAACTTTGTACTAAAGAATGAATTTGAGGAACTTAAGTTTATTATCCCAGGGAGGCAAGAGGTGGACTACACAAATGCCTGGTTGAACCTGGCAATGATAAGAAGCAGCATCTTCTTGCAGCTCTGTCCAGTGCAAGACTCTGCCACCCATGTCCAAATGCCTTGCTCCCTCATCCTCTGCTAGTCCCACCCAAATTATCCCTCTCTTTCAGGGCACCAGATTAGTTTCAGAAAAGGAGACAGGCTTAAAAAAAAACCTATAAAAATAAGAAGTCCTCCTTTCCTGTCATTCTAGTCAAAAATCCTCAATTTTTGCACCAAGTCATCACGTCTGTGTGCAAGGGGCCCACACTTGACCTCAGCCAACCACGTTAAGTGACAAGGGATCCCTGGCTGTAAATAAAAACTCCTTTGCAATCTGACTTTTTAAAATTTTGCACCATCTAAGCCGCAGGGTTGAGTGGCATTTTGCAATATGGTTAATTCCAAGAATTTCCTTCTCCGTTCACTCTTTGAGGAGTTATTTTCATTTGTCTGTCTGTTCACGATTTCATGGCACGTAAGTGACAAGCGTTCCTTGTAACACACTGTGGGAGGGCACCCGCTGAAAGAGAGCTCAAGCTGACTGACACTGGATGTGAAACGCAACCTTTTCCTGCCAGGCTGTGTGGTATTTAGCATGCCTTGACATATGCTGAGTTACCAGACTTCCGGCAGTCAGAACTCCCTGGGGAATGTTGCATGGACTGGGGGTTGGGGGGGGGGGTCAGAGTTCTCTCATGATCAGTTCAGAAGCTTAAAACATTATTTGCTATTTCAAATCAATATTGTTTCTGAACTCTACCATTTGGATTTGACATACTGAACATGACTTTATAGTCTTAGGTAATGGCTTTTCAATATTTTGAGACACATTTATTGCAGATGCTCGTAATATCTATTGAAACGGACAGAAGAGATGATAATCAAGATAGTATCTTAATATACACTTAAGACAAAATAATTACTAGGACCAGATCATGAAAGCATGTATATAGAGTATATAGTTTATATGTACTACACTGATTTTCATGCTCACAGTATTCTAGGGACTTTAATATTTGTCATCCTTTACGTCCAAAAGAGGTCTTAGCACCTGATGCTTCCTTCTATAATGATTTATTTTCCTACTATTTATGGAGACTTGGAGCCATGCTAAAAAAGACATGTGTTTCGCTTCCTTAGTTCACACGTGCATTCCCATTGCTAGCATTTATGGCTGTGCTCTCTTTGCTTGCGGGTTCCACACAGAGCAGAGCCAGCATCTTCATCCACACGGTATTAACCTTAACAGCCCTCATGGAAATTAACAAACTTGATTCATGAAAGAAGGTCCAGACGGAGGGAAGGAAGGAAAGAAGCAAAGGAAGAGAAAAAGCGAAGTTATTTTACCTCCAGCCGCTCCACAAAAATTGCTCTTTGGAAAACATTAGTGATCTCTTTCTTGCCAAATCTAAATACCAAATCTTTTTTTAGATTTTCAGTAACATGCAATCCAGATAATTTACTGTGCCTTTCTTGAGACCTTTAACTTCTTTCCTCTTTCCTTTCCTTTGTCTGCCGTTCCTGCTCTTTCTCAGTTCTCTGTCTTCTTCCCTTTCACATCCCTGAGAAAGGGGGAGATTTGAGGAGAGCCATTGGGATGAGGGGTTCCCGTGTGAAATGATGAAATATTTCTGTTTTCTTTCTTCCCCTTTGCCCTCCTTCTGTCCTGAGACACCACACCATCCTGTTCTCTCTCTTTTTCTCTCTCTGTCTCTTTCTCTCTGTCTCCCCTGCACCCATGCCAAGCATTTCTTCCAGAATGTCTTTCTTGAGCTTCTTCTGCTACTGGCTGCTGTATTTTGCAGGGCCTGACTCTGCTACCTCTGTACACATTCTTAGGAATCCCCATCTGCATGTGGTGGAGGCTTCAAGTGCTTCTTACCCACTCATACTGAAGTTTACAATCTCAGCCCCGATTTCTCCCCTGAGCACCAAATTGTGCATGTGCATGCATGCGTGAGTGCATGAGTGCATGTGTGTGTGTGTGTGTGTGTGTGTATGTGTGTGTGTGTGTGTGTGTATTTGTGTAACTAAGTATTCAAGATATTTAGTGGTTTATGTATCAGGCAGCTCAAAACTGTATACATATGAGAGTCCTCGTCTCTGCTTTTGTGTCTGCTTGTTCTCAAGCTGTTCCTATGCCTCAGTCACCTAGTCACGTAGGTTCCAGTCCTACAAATCACCCTTTGCATCACAGTTTACATCGGAGCACCTGCGTCTTCTGTCGTCTTTTCTGCTCTGATTCCCCAGCCTGCCCATGAGTGCTGACATCGCAGTGGTGCAGCCTCAGGTATTCTAAGGTTTCTCCCTTGTCTGGTTCCTCTTTTTCTTCATAAAGGTCAGTTCCCTGCATAGCAGCTAGGGTGACCTTTTACAAATACACATGAAAACACCCTATTTCCAGTTCAAACTCCCCAGAATAAAATCTCAGTGCCAGACCATGAAGAATCAATCAAAATGAGCTATTCTAGCCCATAAACCAACAATAAAACTCAGGGGTTTTAAATAACAGGCTTTGCTCAAAAGCAGTACATAGAATTACTGTATAACCCAGCAGTTCCATTATTGTATATATGTCTTTAAGAAATAAAAACGGCCAGTCCAGCAGGGACAAATACACACAAGTTCATAGCACAGTATTACTCTCAGTAGCCAAGCAGTCAGAGCACTGTAAGTGTCTACCACCAGAAGAACAGATTGAAAATTGGGGAGCATTTATGCTGTGGAATGGCTATGTAGTCATTAAAAAGCAACTTAATACCAATGTACACTGCAACATGGACAACCTGAAAAATATTAGAATATGGACAAGAATCCAAGCACAAAAAATCATGTCAGAGACTTTTCATGTGAAATGTCCTGAAAAAAAAAGAAAAAAGAAATCAATACAGAGAGAAGGCAGCTTGGTGGATACCAGAGACTGAGAAAAGACAATAGGAATCTTTGGAGTGGGGAGGCCCTTCCCCTTCAGTGAAGATGAAATATTTTAGAGCTAGACAGCAACAGTGGCTGCACCATCATGAATGTGACATAAGCCTCTGAATCGCTCTTTTTAAAATGGGAAAATTTATGTTACATGGATTTCGCCTCAATTAGAATAAAGTGGGTTCCTATTTTCTGTCCATCTGTGGTCAGCTAGAACTTCTTCCCCACATCTTGGCCTGTTCATCCTCTAGTCACAGAGTAGCCACTCCTTAAGAGTCATGA
>PVKA01029412.1:0-28337 GCA_004027165.1 Ctenomys sociabilis
CAAGGTATTTCATTTTCCGCGGTGCTATTGTGAAAGGTATTGTTTCTATAGTTTCCCTTTCAGTGTGTTTGTTATCTGTATAGAGGAATGCTATTGACTTCTGCATATTGATTTTGTATCCTGCTATGCTACTGAATTTCCCTATCAGTTCTAGTAGTTTCTTGGTGGAATTTTTGGGGTCTTCCAAGTAAAGTATCATCTCGTCTGCAAATAATGATAATTTAACTTCTTCTTTTCCTATTCTTATTCCCTTTATTTCTCCCTGTTTTCTAATGGCTGTTGCTAAGGATTCCAACACTATATTGAATAGGAGGGGTGATAGAGGACATCCTTGTCTTGTACCGGATTTAAGAGTAAATGATTTAAGTTTTTCCCCATTTAGGATTATATGAGCTTTTGGGTTGTCATAGATGGCTCTAAAAGCCTTCTTTCACTTAACTGTTAGTCAGTCTGGGTCTTCTTTGTCTTCCTATAAGAGAAGGTACCTGTTTTTTGAATAAAAGAAAGGATAGTACCACACAAAGTGAAACAGATCATATCAGCTTTGCATTAGTTTTGAATAGTGTTGTCTCCTGCTTGTGTAAGAGGTCCCCATTGGCTCTGGAGAGACAGAGATGGCTACCAGAAACCCAGAGGTGCTCCAGTGGGATGTAAGGAGTAGATTTTTTGAACTTTGCTCCAGGTTGGTTCCCAGTTAAAGGGCCAACTCTTAGTAGATGGTCCCTCTTAGTCTCTTTTTGGCCTTGAAGACTAACTAAGCTGAGGCTTAAGTACAACAGAATGCTGAAGGCAAGTCAGATAGTTGTGGGCAGAGCATGGGAGGCTGGGCTGCCAAAGATCTCCCCTAAGAGTTGAGTATGGCTCCAAGGGAAGGGTTGCTTGCAAAGTAAATTGTAGAGGGAGGGATGGAATGGAAGAGAAGGCCAGGGGAAGGAAAGCTGATGGAGGTGATTTGGGAAAGAGAAGCACAGCAAGGTAGATAATGGGTGGGGCAGCCAAGGGAATGTTACATTGCACTTCCTCCACCCTCAAGGAAGCAGTGATAGTGGTGGATGGCCTGTCTCAACTTCAAATGTATGTAAGTGGCTAGCATTGTAACCTGACACTAGCAAGATGTGCACTAGATTCCCTATCTTGAAGACTCTGAAAATATACTCAGTTACATCTCAGATTACATCTCAATTTCGCTGAGTGCCTGCAGTCCACTTTTGGGTGCATTCCCAAATTCCTGTCTAATAAATCCTTCTCGTGTCACATACTGATGTGTTCTGAAAATACTTTTTTTCACAGCAGGAGTCAGTAAACCTGCAAACTTGTCCTATAAGGATGAGATAGGTTCCTCGTTTCAACCTCACAGACTGTAAGACCCAGACCAATGATAACATCACACACAGGCATTAAATGCTTGTTTAGGGCTGGGGAGATGCCTCAGTAGAATAAGCGCTTCCCTGGAAGTGCAAGGGCATTCAATCCCCGGTTCCGCAAAAAAAAAAAAAAAAAAAAATGCTTGTTAATAATTGGTTGGGAAAAACCAGGTAATATTTCTATATCTAACTGTGTCTGTTTTCAATTATATTATGGTTCCAGGATTCATTTTTTTATAAATGACTTCAATTCATTCTTCTACTCACTTATAAATTAAGAGTAAAACAGAGGCAGACTTCTAGAGCAAGAAAATGGGATGGGGAAGTGAGGGAAAAGGAGGATAGAGAGAGGAAATCGGGATCAAAGGCGATCAAGGTATGTACTAATACCCCCAAAATGAAAATATATATCATATGTTGCAAGCATATGCAAGTAGCAAATATATAATCAGTTGACAGAGAAGTGTGTTGTTTGGCTAAAAATACAGTATAAACATCACTTATATTTGATCATGTTTATCTATACATGTATCTATCTGAGAATACAGGTAGGGGGAAATAGAAATTCACCAAAGGGCAACAGTGGTTAAATAGCAGTTTGACTTTTCAGACAATTTGTACCTTAAGTTTTATATTCTCTATTTTTGGAAGGCTGAACAGAAATGCCCTTTTCATAAACAATACAGTCATGAAAGCAAAACATTCAGAACAGATCCTTAAGCAAGCAAAGGGAGGTGTAAAGATAGAGATCAAAGCACTCCTTTGCACTGTGGTGATGTGTAAGTTGTCTTTTTCTTGCCAGGAGGAAATTACTTTGTAATGTAGTTTGAAGCTGACCTCATTACTCTTATTGTACCCATCAGTAGCACTGTGTGTGGCTCAGATGGTTCCTGGTATTCTTCAGGGACTTCTTTTGACATCAGCTCCTATAGAATAAAAAACCTAGGCCTTATTGCTTTCATCGTCACAGATTGTTTGTTTGTTTTTTTAAAATGTGACTGAGTTTATAACAGAGGAAGGTAACAAAATGAGTTTCAAGGAAGAAGACATGGAGATACAAACTGGATGTGAACCTCCTAACCACAGGCTTCAGCGCCCTGCCATGGATCTGGAAGATTTTTTCTCATCAAGAAATTGATCTTTCAAGCCATTTCCATGTTGTAGATCCACCAGCACGTTTCCTAGCTTTTCTGCTGGTGGCGGCAGCAAGGCTTTTTATAGTATCTTCATTCCGTAATGTCCTCAGTGAGTCCATGCATTGTGAGGATTATGTTTAGAGTCCTGTATGCACCTTCCACATTTCCATCTTGTGCCATCACAGTCCTGGCAATTAACTTCAAATATTTTGCCATGATCTTGGATTTAAGTCTCGGCAGAACCATCCACCATTCCTCCCCAGCCCAGGATCATCACAGGGTTTTTGAGTGGACCTCCTAGTGACGGACAATAGGTATAATAGACTGTGTACTTTTATCTCCCAGTTCTACACATAACCCTAGGGTCATCGTTCTTATGCCCAGAACCACTTGGCAAAGGAGACTGAACCCTAGGGGCCAGGGAGATGGCTCAGGGGGCCAGAGAGATGGCTCAGTGGAATAAGCACTTGCCTGGCAAGTGCAAGGGCCTGAGTTCAATCCCTGGTTCCACCAAAAAAAAAGAGTTTGAACCCTGAAATTGCTGGAAGAATCATTAACTAAACATATCTCATTATCTCTTTTTTTCTCCAATGGATGGGATACCTCAGGATGAAATTAGAGTATCCCCAGACTCTACCAGGATCACATCCTAATCTGAGTTATCAAGGATATGATCTACTTCTATCATGTGGCAATTGCAGTCAGCACTGTCAGTCAGTAATGGGTGGGAAACCTCAAAGTCCACAGGGTTCAGATCTTTCGGGCCACTTCTGTTTAATAAAAGTTTCACTTCAGTCCTCTTCCTTCATTATCATTCTGATCAACTCCAGGAAATTGGGAAGCTGCTCCCTGCTTCTTGTTATACATATTGGGAGAGGATTCTTAAACCTGAAGCATAGACCCTTATTCAACTCAGCCTCTGCCAGGAGCTGGTACAGATGAGTATGGTTTATAACTTTTTTAGCTAAGGTGCCTTATTGGGTAGCATTCTACAGCTGCACCTCTAGGTAGATCACAAAATATTTTCTTCCTTTGCACATGCAGGGTGTTAAATTTACCAAGGGTAGTCACACTGCTCTTAGACTCCTCACCCAAACATTAAAAGTTTACCACATTTAGTTTGGGGTTGGCTCCTGGAGCAAATGCATGACTTCTCAGGCAGAGTTCCTAAGGGTTTCCATTAAGCACTTGAACTTTAGTTCTTCTGATGTATTTCAATCTGTCAGAATTCCCTTGACTTGAGTCAGTTATAAAAGGCTTATTGCCCCTGGGCTGAACACCACCCTACTAGAGAACAACTTTATGCTTCTTTCTGTCATATGGATTATTAAAGGACTTGAGTTTCCATTCCAGAGACCTCATCATAGAATATGCCCACGGTGGCAAGGGTGCATTTGGACACTGGCAGTTACACACACAAGGATGCCAGGTATGTCAGAACAACAGAGCATCAACATAACATGGTCTGGCTTTATTTTAAAGCCTATTAGGTAAGAATATCCAAAGCAGTGTTCCTGGATTCGCCTACCCTCTGTTTCAGAATGAACTGTAAGAAGGAAAAAAAAGTCAAAACTTAGTGGGCTGTGTGGAACCCATCTGCTCTAGAATTCTCTACCCTCTTGAATACCCTGCAGTGCATTTTATATCTACCTTACTGCACTGAAACTAACCTGCAGAAGACTGGCAATCACCTTCCCTCCTATTCTTCAGGAAGGGTAACAGTGGTTGCTTAGAATTCTGTGAAGCTGATACTGAACCCTCCAAATAAGGTAGAATATTGTAAGTCCCAAGGATTTATGGTAATAAGATCTCCATTAACTTCATAATCTTAGGTCTTAAACACACTTCTTAACGTTTCTTTTTATTTGTCAGACTCTTACAGGAGCTCAGAAATTATTCACCTTTATTGCACTTTCAGCCATTGCAGCTGGTGCCCTCCATGAGAAAAAGCCTTGTGATGTGGTCGACCTCTGTCAACAGGAAGTCTAAGATCAGGCCGGTCAAGGCATTGAGACTATGCCATAGCTGGGGGAAGGTGTCAGACACATCAGAAGCAACCTTGTTCATTATCCTGCCATCTCCCTCCACTGTGGCCAGGCAGAAAATTCCCTATCCCACCAGACACCATCCTTTCCATTACATTTTCCTTCTGGAAACTATTGGCCTGCAAATTATGCAATCAGCTGCACTGAATTCAAGCTTGGAGTAGCTTTGGCGGGCTGTCACTTTGAAAAGGAGCAGCAGCTGGTCATGCTCCCACATCCATATTTCTATCCAAAAAGAGATAAGCTGCAAAGGGCATTCCAGGCAGACAGCTTTGCAGTCTTCTGCCATCTCACAGAAAATAGCCCTCTCCCAGGTCCAGGCAAATCCCACTAGGTGGACAGCATCCATTTGAACTCACCCCCTCCTTCAGCATAGCTGGATCATAAGGAGTACTTCCTCTGCCTCCCAGTAACCTATTTGACAAACCAAGAACTGCCCTCAAGCTGGCGGAGCTTCATCCTCCCACGCTATCCAGTCTCATTTACTTTTCCTCACCTCTGCAGGTGGGCGGCAGATGATAGGGTGTCAGGGATGCTTGGGCGTCACAACTAGCTGTGTTTCTTCTTCCGGTCTCTAAGGTCCTGCAGAGGGAAAGAATGGCTCCTCCTCCTTCAGTAACCAAGTCGGGGCTGCCCCAGCCAGCTAGCTTTCAGCACCACTGCCCAGCAAGGGGTAGCAGAGTCCTGGCAGCGCGGTTTCCAAGGCAGCCACGACTGCCCCCGCCCTCCATTTTCTCCCGCCCAGTGGCAGTAGCTGCTTTTAGTCTGTGCCCATTGAGACAAAAGAGTGTGATGAGCCCAGTGGTGCGACCAATCAGCGGCGCACAGCGGTGCCTCCCTGCGCAGCCTCTCCTCTCAAAGCTAATGCTAAGAGGACAGGGAGAGCCAGCCTACCGGGCGCAGAATTTGGCGTGTAGTGAAGTGCAGCTCAGAGGCACCAGCCGGGCCCACTTTACCCGTGAGTTTGTTGTTTCCCCTCTTCTTATCCCCTTCCGCCTCTGCTGTTCTCCACTCTTTGAGACCGGATGCGTTTAGCACGAGGTGGGACTGAAAACAAGTGAACAATGATAGTTCTTTACTTTTGTATAGGGGGAAGGGAGAAAAGTATTTGCAGAGCATTTTCCGCGTGCAGATGAACAGGCGTCACATTTATTCTCAGCAGCTTTGGGAAGGCAGTATTAGCTTGTTTATTTAACAGAAAGGGGTTCATAAGCACCCAGGCAGTGTGGTTAGGAAGTGCAGGGCCAAGTGCTCACATTCAGGTCCTCAAGTGGAACTTCAAAGACTGCCCCAGGTAAGCACTCCCCTGTAGGGGCAGCTTAAGGGTTACTGGAGAGAAGCCAATGCAAGATAGAAGCACTAGCTTGGGCCTTGTACAATTACTGAGCAAGGACTCTTATCTCCTTTTTAAAGATGAGGAAACAGCCGCAGAACGTTTGGACATCCTGCCCTGTATCTTACAGCAAATGACAGCATTTCATTTTGTGTGCTGGTCTCTTCTGGTGATACCATCTCTGGCCAAATGTTGGCCAGGGTGTGTCTTACATAGGTATTCTCTATTCTCCCTAACAGGTGTCGTGATGTAATGGGTGCTGAAGGAAGTGTGAGCAAAGAGGAAGGGAACATGCATGGTCCTGCTGTATAGAAAGGAAAGTGAGGCACCTTTCCTTTCCTACTTTGTATTTGTGTTTATACGATAACAAGGTACCCATTTATAAAAATAACATTTCTAAACTTGTGTGGTGGTACAGATCTATAATACTAGCACTTAGAAGGCTATGACAGGAGGATCACTGAGCTTAAGGCAAGCCTGGGCTTCATAGCGAGTTCAAGGCCAGTATGAGTTGCGTAAGGGAGACTATCCCAATCCTCCAACCGAATTTTCCAAAAGTCCATTATGATCCCAAATTTACCAAAAATTATATGGTGAACTCAAAGTGTGAACTGAATCTCAAAATTCAAGATCCTGAGCTCATTCCCAGTACCCAATGGTGGCAGGGGGTGGGGGGACAAACTCACAACATTAACTAAAATGTTGGTCCTAAAATAATTTTGGATAATTTGTTAGAAAGGTAGATTTCTGAGTCCCACTGCTAGGAATTTTGATTTACTAAGGAAGTGGGTTTTGTATTTTTAAACATTGCTGTACTGCATTCTGAGGTCTACAGAGGTTTGTGAACTAAGTGTTCTAAACACCATATCATGCTAAAGGTTACAAGAAAATGAGCCTGCCACCAATGTATCTGTCCACAGCATATCTGTCATGAAGTAGAACTCTAGAACAAAAGTTTCCTATCTGGGCTTTTTTCTGAAACTTTGAGTTCTGTACATTTTTCTGAGTCTATAGCTTTATGGATATTCAAATGAGTCTGTGGCCTCAAAGCAGCTAAGAACAACTCTGCTATAAACTTTCTTCAAAACATCTTCCTCCTTTAACTCCTGCTTGAGGAAGAAGTATGATAAATGAAACACCATTTGACCTAACCCCCATGCTATGGCTCTCTGTTGCTGATATGGCTCTTTCATTTCCTGGCTCAAGGTTACGTTGCTAGGTTGCCCTTCTGTGAGCTCTTCAGGGGACTTCTCCTTTGCTGGACTTGGCATCACTGGCCCCAGAGAACGAGCAACTCCATGGAAACGGCATGCAGTGCTGTCCAGAGCAAATGGGTGATGAGGCTAGTGGCTAGAAAACCTGTTCCATTTTCCCTGACTTTGAGTTCTTAGAGAGCAGGTATTACTTCCTATTTATGCAAACTGTGGCCAGGAGTCTCCTGCAGGGCTCCTTTCTGATTCCTAGTGCTTGGAAGTGACTGAAGAATCTGGTGCCCTGCCACTACTGCTGTTGGGTTCGTTGTCAGCCTGTTACCTCTCCTTTTCTGCCCTCATGTTTGCAACCCCCATACCTAGAATTCGTTGGAGTAAACAGTCCATATTTGGAGAGAGCATCTTCCATTACAGGGTTATGGCCTTCCTTTTGTAGATAGAACACAGAAGTAGTGGTAGTGGACAGAGGGCAGTGTTAAGAGGTACAGTGAAGGCCAGTGTCTCACCTTTCAGTCAAGGGTGAAGCTGACAATAGCTCTTGGCTTTCCTTCAGACTTTTGCTTCTGCCTGCCCATACCATGGCATCTCACACTGGCCTTTCTTGTTCTCTATTTGGAAACTCACCCCACTAGGTGTCTAGTTGGAGTTGGTAAGGTTGGGATCAGAAGGAGCAAAATACCTATAGAAATTCAGAGTTCTAATAAAACTAAAGAAAGGAAGTAGATTAGGCAAAGGTTGGGCTATTAGAATGAAGTAAGAATGTCCTTGAGCAAGACTGAAAAGAACATTTACAAATTTGCAATATAGCTCCAACTGGATACAGAGCATCATCCCTTATCTGTGGCCTCATATGTGGGAGAGTGTCCTAAATGGTGGTTCTAATGAGATCCCATTGTTCAATTTCAACAAATAAAGTTTAAAAGCTTGGAGGTTAGGAGATAAAGCTTTCAGATGAAACAGTAATGGCTACTTTTGGCTGCCTGCCTCCTCTATTCCAGGAACTTTTCATCTTCTATCTCATTTAAGATTCTCAGCAGCCCTGTTGAAACAGATACTTGTCAGATTTGTAAATGTAGGAGGCAGATCACAATGTTCAAGTGATAACTGCTCAAGACCAACTTTGGGCATGTTCTTTACATTAGATTTCATGTTAAAGGGTTGGACTCTCCTAGATTGTTTAAATTGCACCTTTGCATTCATGAGAGAGGTTTTCCCTGCCTTCTACAGGAAGATCCGATGTGTTCCAGTATGACATTTCATCTGGTTTTGGCTGGCCCAAGTGTCTGTAGGAGCTCGTACTCTGTGAGGACAGGTAGGCAGGATGGGAAGCATCTTTTTCATACATTGTGTTCCAGCTACCAAATCACAGATTCTCAATCCTTTCTCTAACTTTATATTATTAATCTTTGCAGTAACCTTTTGTAATAGGTCTTACCGTTCTCATTTTGTAGCTAAAAACTGAGACTATAGGAAGCTATTGTCTTGTCTTAGGTTACACAGCTCGGTAGATAATTGAGGCAAAATTCAGTCTCAGATGTGGCTGCCTCAAAAGCATCTTAAGAGAAATACAGAAGAAAACAATGGATTTTCTTTCCCCTATAAAATAAAAATAATTAGATTTATTAAATAACAAGTTAGATATTAAGGTAATGTGTTTCCGATTTATTATTTACCTTTAATCCTTCAAAATGATTTGCATGAATGGCAGAAGGAGTCAGGGTTATAAAAGTAGAATTTCTCTATCAACTGTTGCTCAAACTTTCTTTACATCACTCACTTATAACATTATAATAGGTTTGTTTATTTATTTATTTATCTATTTATTTGTGGTACTGGGGATTGAACTCAGGACCCTGTGCTTGCCAGGCAAGTGCTTATTTACTGAGCTATCTCCCCAGACCTCTTATAACATTATAAACGTGGGCTAAGGAGATGGCTCAGTAGAATAAGCGCTTGGCTGGCAAGCTCAAGGGCCTGAGTTCAATACCCAATTCTGTAAAAAAAAATAAATTATAACATTACGAGGATGCTTACTGAACTCATGGTGGCTTATTTTATAGTTAAAGTGAATCAGACTCCACCAAATTTCCAAAGGTCATAAAGAAAGCTGCTAACTCGTGCTTAAAATGCTGGTCTGCCAACTTTTATGATGCCAAATTGGGCTGCATTGGGAAATCAGTGAGCATGTGTTTATAAAATGCTGAGGAGAGAGTGGAAAGTCACTGCACTCTGAGGTAGAAGAGTAGACAAGCACTTATCTCACTACCCCTGCTTGTTCCGGCTCAGGTGTGATTTGCGAAGGAAGACCATTTGTAGGAGAGCTGAGAGTTTGAGGCCCCTCTTTCCTTCTAGACAATAGGATACACTGATCTGAGCATTCATTCCTTTCTTTGTTTTGAGATGGGGCCTGGCTCTATTGCTTAGGCTGGTCTCAAACTTCTGGGCTCATGAGATCCTCCTGGTTTAGCCTTTCAATTGCTCAAACTGCAGTGTGTACTACTATTCCTAGCTCTTATTTTGTTTTGTTTTGGTTTGGTTTTGATACCAAAGTTCCTTCATGTGTCCAGTCTCTATGTTGTTTCTCACACTACACAACCTGCTTCCAGACCTTTCTGGAATAGGAAGAGTAGTTTAGAGTTTAGAGTCTTTATATTGCTTTTTTTTCCTCTTGTACTGATTTTTTTTTTTTTTTTTTTTTTTTTTTTTTTTTTTTTTTTTTTTTTTTTTTTTTTTTTTTTTTTTGCAGAATTGGGGATTGAACTCAGACCTTTGTGCTTGCCAGGCAAGCACTTATTCTACTGAGCCATCTCTCGGGTCCCCCTCTTTTACTGATTCTGAATCCAGATAAGTTTTGCATTTCAAGGAACAAATGGCCATATCTGGAGTGTGTGTGTGTGTGTGGCCAGCTCAGCCCACACTGGAGACAGGGTTGGCATTGCATGTCGTGCTAGGAATCAAACTGCAGTCCCTGAGGTTGTCTAAGCTTTCCTAAGCAGACGCTTTAAACCACTGAGTTATCTTGCCATCTCTGGAGATAATTTTGATCATTGCACTTGGTAAGTCTCCACTGATGCTACTTGTATGCAGTGAATAAAAGCCAGAAATTCCCCAAATGTTCACCAATGCACAGGCCAGGCATAGATGATAAAATGTTAACAGTGCCAACATTGAGAAAACCTCTGTCATATGCCTGTGAGCCTAAAAGTTTGGGCTTGGAAATGCCAGGTGCTGAGGCTCCTGCAATGAGCAGGTGCTTTCTCCTGCCCTCAATCGGAGGGGGTGATAAATTGCCAGGAGATAGGTACAATTTGAGCAGAAATATATAGAGGAAAGGGGGTAAGATTTACCATACTCAAATTTACTACAGATTTCTAGAGAAAGTATTACACTACAACTGTTGAGCACCTTTAAAACCTATTTTAGGGTGGAGAGCTATGGCTCAGTGGGAGAGTGCTTTCCTGACTCCAGTTTCAATCTCTAGTACTATAAACAACAATAACCCGGCCCAGGGAGATAGCTCAGTAGAATAAGTGCTTGCTTGGAAGTGTAGGGTCCTGAGTTCAATACCTAGTACTGCAAAACAATAAACAAATGAACAACAATAACCAACATTGTACTTTACAAAACTTGACATTTTATGCGATGAAATTTGAATACGATTTCTTTTCTTTTTTTTGTCTTTTTGAGACAGGGTATCATGCAGTTTAGGCTGGCCTTAAGCTCACTTTGTAGCTCAGGCTGGTCTCGAACTTACAACAATCCTCCTGCGTCAGCCTTCCGAGTGCTGGGATTACAGGCCGGCACCACCATGCCCAGTTTATGATTAATTTCCAGTCCCCTTTGCCTAGTATAATGAGTTTTATTCATGATTCTTTAAATACTGGAATATTTGTGCATCAGCAAAATACTGTAGAGGTGACTGTTCAAAACTAACTTCCTGGGGCAGGGGAAGATAGCTCAGTGGTCTAAGCACCTGCCTGGCAAGGGAAAGGTCTCAAGTTCAATCCCCAGTTCTGCATGCTATGCTGTGCTGGAGCCATGCTGGCCCCAAAACTGGGTGACTGGGTGTGGTGGCACATGTCTGTAATCCCATCTCTGGAAAGACTGATACAGGAAGATTGCTACGAGTCCGAGCAGCATAGCTAATCTGCATAATGAGACCCTTTACCAAATATATATTATAAATCAGACTGCCTTTTCTTTAAGGTTGATATGTCCCCCCTTCTCTTTACAGTCCTAGGGATTAAACCCAGGGGCATTCTGAGACTGAGCTATCCCTGCCCTTTTAATATTTTTTATTTTGAGACAAGGTCTTGCTAAGTTACTCATGTGAGACTCAACTTGTGACCTTCTACCTTTGCCTCCCTAACTGCTAAAATCACAAGCATACATTATGATGCCTAAGGTTAATGTATTTTTTATGAGCAGAATAGATTTATTGAGGGCAAGAAAGGTCCTGTATGACAGAGGGACAGGAGGGGGCCCAAGCGGATTATCCCCGAAATGTATGTTTCTAATGTATTTAGTATAGGGTCTACAGGGTCTCACTGCAGATATTGAACTTGTAGTGATTCTCCAATCTTCAGCCTCTCAAGTGTGGGCCATCACACCCAGTCTCGATTGCTGTCTCAGCACACCCTGGGGACGGGGCTGGCATGGCACACCAAGGATTGAAGCCATGTCCCAGTGCATAAGCAGGCACTTTAATCCGCTGAGCTATCTGGCTGGCCTGTTTAATGTATTTTTAAATAAGTGCCATTTTATGCATTTAAAATACATTAGCATATGCTTGTGATACATAATTTATACATTCATCGTGTGGAATTGGTGCATAAACATATGCCAACCTTATCTTTTTTTACTTCCCCTTCTCTTCTGTGCTTCCCCATCCTCAGATCCTTTTCCCATCTACACAAAGTCCACCTTTATATTTCTTATTTTTTATTTTTCTCTTTAAATTACTTATTCTGAGTTTCTCACATAAGAGAAAACATGTGATATCCATGCTTGTGTATTTGATTAATATCACTTATTAACATTATGTTCTCAAGGTGCACCCATTTTTCTATAGATGAGTCATTTATTACTCTTTACAGCAGTATCCCATTGTGTATAAATATCATGTTTTTATCTATCTGTTAATGATCACGTACACTACTTCTTAGATTTCTACTTTTGTGAGCTGTGCTGCTATAAACATGGATATGCATGTATCATATCTTCTGAGAAGATACCCAGAAGAGATACGGATGAATTCTTAATGTCTTACGAAGATGCTCACAGAAACTGGCCCACAGGATTGGTTGTTTCCTTAGATCAGAGTTTCTCAGGGCTCTGTTTCTAACCAAGCAGTAAAAATGCTTGTCAGCTGATGTAAATCATCAGCTAACCTCTTTTTTCCCTCTCTTACCAGTTTGCTCTATTGGTGTCCAGTTGTCTTCAGCATGAGGGAGCAGGACCACTCTGCGGGGAAGGAACTTCAGCACAGAACGCAAGCAGAAGTTCCAGGAATAAAAAGTTGGAATTCTCAGGCCTATACCCTTGGTGCCATTTCCAACTTTATGTCTACTTTTCTGACTTTTCCCATCTATAAGGTTGTGTTCCGGCAGCAGATTCATGCTGTGGCTGTGTCCGAGGCTCTGCGACAGCTTTGGCACGAAGGCCCTCAGTACTTCTACAGGGGAATCTACCCCCCTCTTCTCTCCAAGACGTTGCAAGGAACTCTGCTGTTTGGGACTTATGACAGTCTGCTGTGCTGTCTCTCCCCTGTTGGTCCACACTCCCTGAGACACCGCTGGGCTGCAGGACTCATGTCTGGTGTGGTGGAAGCTGTGGCACTCAGCCCCTTTGAAAGAGTGCAAAATGTGCTCCAGGATGGTCGCAAACAAGCTCGCTTCCCTAGCACCTTCAGCATTCTCAAGGAGTTCAACTCTTACGGTGTTTGGGGGCGGCTGTCACTGGGTTATTATCGTGGTTTCTTGCCTGTCCTTGTTAGGAACAGCCTGGGGAGTGCCCTCTACTTTTCTTTCAAAGATCCCATCCAGGATGGATTGGCAAAGCAAGGCCTGCCCCATTGGGTTCCTGCCTTGGTATCTGGTAGTGTCAATGGAACAATCACTTGCCTAGTTCTATATCCATTGATTGTGCTCGTTGCCAATATGCAGTCCCATATTGGCTGGCAGAGAATGCCAAGCCTGTGGGCCTCTGTGAAGGATGTGTGGGACACTCGGGGCCGAAACGTACTCCTGATCTACCGAGGAGGTTCTTTGGTCATCCTAAGGTCCAGCGTGACATGGGGGCTCACTACTGCTATCCATGACTTTCTGCAGAGGAAGTCTCACTCCAGGAAAGAGCTGAAAGATTGATTCACTGCAGGCAGTGTGGTTAGGGCATCTTGGTTCTTCTAAATCTTTCCTGGTCAGTTTTTACATAGCTTTCTTCTCTAAACTTGTTACTTGACCCAGGTATTTTTTAGCATCTGTCAACTTTCATTGCATGGGAGCAGTTTTCAACTATCAGCCAACTGGGCACAAACAAAGCCTAACAGCATTCCCTGGTCAGAAAGAAAAAGTTACTTCAGTGTACCCCCAGCTTCAACAGCCTCAGAGCCAGGATGCCTTATAACCCAGATTTAATGTCATTCCTTTAAGGGATTTCTTAATAAGAAAAAGCTTAAAAAGATCACCTTACTCATGTATTTTGAATTTTTATACCCCTTCATGTATCTTTCAGGTCAAACTGAGTAGAATTCCAATTGCAAAGAACCATTTTTGACTTGGAACATTCCGTGAAACTTCTCAGATGGCTACAATTTCATTTTATTGTTCAGTGCCCCTTCCACAGTTAGTCACATCTTCAAACTATAGTCTTCACTTCAGGGGAGCAGCTATGACTGGAAATCCTAAACTGGTTGTTTTATTCATTGGGTGCCACAAGAACAGCTGGAACTAGAGATGGGAAGCAGAAGAAATGTGGTCCTGGTTAGAAAGAATAAAGACTTTCAAGGATGACATTTAATTATGTGCAAAAAATAGAATGTATCTTAGGTTGCTTAATTTTATCTTCTAGGACATTTTGGATGGCAAGGTGATTTCCTTGCTGAGAAGCTCCTTGAGTATCCCTAAGAAATCTGGAAGTGAAATGACCAAATCTTTTCACAAATAATTTTATATGTTTTGTTGATGTGGATATAGTTACTATGATATAAATCTTAGAAATCTTTAACTTTCAGAACTATTCAAGATACTGTCCTCATATAATTTTCAACATATCACACAACTCCCACTCTCACAGACCTCATACATCAACTGAAATGAGCTGTTGTCCTCTCCCAACATGCTATGAACTTATTCGTTGACTCACACTATTTGCTCCACTTGTAGGTCTCTTTATTTTGACCAGTCTGCCAGAGTTCTCCTGGTTGCTAAAGTCTAGTTCAGATGCTACCTTCTCTGTGTTTTTTCCCTATTTTTCCCAACAGAATGTGACATTAGTTTCTTAGCATTTCCCTTTAGAAAAGTGCATCAGCATGCCACTGATTGCATTATGTCACTGATCCATGTGGCACAGGGTTCTTGATATTCTATAATACCTCCTAACAGACTGTAAAACTTTGAAAGCAGGGATTCTTATATGAATTTTTAAATCCTCCATTGTGCCTAGGTGCTCAATAATGTTGGAAAATTTTAGAATTGATTATGAAGCTGTGATATGATTCATATCCTCAGGGTATTGTCCCTTCTAAATGAAGATGTTACTGATGCAGCAAGACACATGCCTTTGGGGGTATGTTTTATTTTCTTTTAACAGTGTATTAATTTTATGCTAATAATTATAACACCATGATGGTAATACTAATAAAAATTACTTTGAACTGGAACATTTGATGAGTGTATTACTGATGGCCCATTTGCTCTTAGAACAACTTTAGGAACTCAAATTTCACAAACAGAATCACATTGTATAGAGCTGGTCCATTCATTTCAACTTTTTTAGTATTTCAGGATAATATCATGATAATTCATTTCCAGCTCCTTAGTGAACCAAATATGCCTTTATATAAATCACCTGACTGGAGATCCAGTGATGAGGATCTCTCACTGAATGCTACAGAAATTAAGACAGAATTGGCCATCTGCTATCAGAGAGTATTTGCCATCAAGATCAACAGAAAATAGTTGTCCAAGGGCCAGTGAGATAGCTCAATGGACTAAGTGCCTGCTTAGGCAAGCTCAGGGACCAGGGTTCGATTCCCTGCACCACATGCAGTGCCAGCCTTTCCCTCGCCCTCAGGTGCACTGCGGTGGCCAGTGAGACCAGGTATGGTGGTGCATGCCCCTAATCCCAGTGCTGGGAAGGCTAAAAACAAGAGGATTGCTATGAGTCCAATCTGCTTAATGAGACCCTGTACCAAATACATAAACAAGAGAGAAAGAAAGAATGGCTGTCCACAGGCATTAGGAATGACCTCTGATGTCTGCAGATTTAGGTGGGCTGCAACAGTGCTGTCCATCCTCCCTACTTGTGGGTTGCATAACTGCATCCAAATAACTATGGACAGAAAATATCTGGAGAAAGTTATATTGTTCTGAATGTATACAAGTTTTCTTCTCATTATTCCCTAAAAAACACAATATAGAAACCATTTACATAGCATTTGCATTGTGTTAAACATAATTAACCTAGACATAGGAGGTTATGTACAAATATTGTATAGCATATTTTATAAAGGACTTGAGGTTTTGCAGATTTTGGTATCTATGAGGAATCAAGGAACCAGTATGAAAGGATATGAAGGGCCGGCCAAATAGCTCAGCAGATTAAAGAGCCTGCAACCAGGCCCAGGGGCTGAGGATTAGATCCCTGGGCCTGCCATGCCAGTCCCGCCCCCTGGGGCACACTGAGATGGTAATTGAGACTGAGTGGGGTGGTGTGCGCCTATAATGCCAGCTTTTGGGCATCTGTAAACAGGTGGATCACTATGAGTCTAAGTAGTGAGACGTTGAACATCCTGTAGATCCTTCCCTAAAAATACAAGAAAAAAAAATATGAGCAGATGACTATACTTGTGAATTCAAGCAAAGAAAATAGTTGGTAGAAGAAAAGGAAAAACAAGAAAGCAGCTCATCATAGGTTAAGGCTAACTCTGAAGAAAATATTGTTTGCAAATCTTTTGACTGGAGCCAGGGAGATGGCTCAATAGAATAAGCCCTTCCCTGACATGTGCAAGGGCCTGAGTTCAATCCCCAGTTTCACCAAACAAAAGAAAAAAAATTATGACTTAGCTTATGATTTATTTCATCAGTCTAGATACTTTTCTTTATTTTAATTTGCTATTTTGAAATAATTTTGAACTTACACTAACATTGCAAGTATAAACAAAGCATTAAGAACATCCATATAGAAGCAGGGCGTGGTGGCGCAGGCCTGTAATCCCAGCACTCCGGAGGCTGAGGCAGGAGAATTGTTGTGAGTTCGAGACCAGCCTGAGCTACAAAGTGAGCTTAAGGCCAGCCTGAACTGCATAGTGAGACCCTGTCTCAAAAAGACAAAAAAAAAAAAAAAAAAGAAAGAACATCCATATAACTTTAATTCAGCTTCAATAATTCACTCATTTGCTCAATTATTTGAATAGTTAAAATAATTTTGCTGAACCTAGAGTTGCATGCATCGGTTATTAGTATTTGTAGATTCAGTATTTTTTCTTCAAATTATTTGTTAACAGTTCTTGACTTTTATTAGTACATGTTTGCCATATGTAATAATTGCAGTATGCTGTCACCTCTCTCATAATGGTACAGGGCTAGCGGTGTCTGTCAGTATACGAATGCTTGCCTAGTAAATGCAAAGGTTTGATCCCTGGCAATGCAAAGAAATACATAAGTACACTGTTATTACAAAGCATAAAGTGAAAACTAAAATAGCATACTATTTTTAACTTTGATGGTAACGTTAAGTTTTTTATACTTGCCATTATAAATAAATAAAATTTAAAAAATTAATTTTATATGGTGAAAATCAAAACGTTGCAATTATAAACTGATTTTTAACTAAAGCATGTTATAATTTAGATAATTTTTACAAATTGGGCCATATACAAACCTAGGCAATGCTGTCAAATAATTATAGACTAATCAAATTTTTCCATTTAAATTTCGGAGTAAAGTTTAAGAGTATAGTCATTTTCTAGTAATTAATATCAACACTGATCGTAGGGGTAACCCTGTTCTGACGATCTTATCTATGCTTTTGTTTTTTTTTTTTTTTTTTGAGACAGGGTCTCACTATGCAGTTCAGGCTGGCCTTAAGCTCACTTTGTAGCTCAGGCTGGTCTCGAACTCACAACAATCCTCCTGCCTCAGCCTCCCGAGTGCTGGGATTATAAGCATGCGCCACCACGCCCGGCTTCTATGCTTTTGTTTATAGGTTTATTTTTATTAACAAATCTAAATAACATTGTTTAACTGATATTTGAAAAATCTATACTTTATTAACTTGACATAGTAACTGTTTTCTTTCATCTCGCATTATGAAATTAATTCATGTTGTTCATGAAATTGGTCATGTTGCAGATAGCCATATTTGGTTCATTTTTACAGTATACCACTGTATGAGAATACAATTTACCTATGATAACTTTGAGAGGAATTGTTTCCAGGTTTTGACTGTAATAAAACAGTGAAACCATGAATATTCTCAGTATAGTGCATGACATGGGGGCCTCTAGAGTCTTTTGGTAAGAATGGAGTTACTGGATTGTGGAGGATCACCATTTTCACTTTAAGTAGATGTTGCCTAACTTTTCCTCATGGCTTTTACTCATTTACACCCTTAACATTCAGTTCCAACAAGTCCTATTGCTCCACCTGCTGGCTAACACTTGCTACTGCTAGACAATTTTTGCCTATTCTGTAGCTATTTTTGCCCAAAATAGCATTGCACAATTAGATTTTTCTGATTAGTACTAATGTTGATCATTGCCAGGGAGATAGCTCAGTGGCATAAATGCCTGCCTGGCAAGCACAGGTCCTGAGTTCGATTCCCAGGACCGAAAAGAAAAAGATAGTCTATTCTAATGTTGATCACCTTTTCATACATTTATTGGACATTTGGACTTCCTATTTTGTGAAGTATTTCAAATTAATTTGTGGGACTTTTTTGTTCTAACTTTAATCCCTCGTTCTTTGTTTTTGTCATGTGTTGTATTTCCCCCTACTTAATCATTTATTTTTTAATTTTATTGATGAGTTCTTTTGATGAGAATTATATATAATGATAATGTAGCCAAAGTTATCAATCCCTTTTGTTTTTTTTCCTGAACTGGGGATTGAACTCAGGCCCTTGCACTTGCAAGGGAAACGCTTATTCCACTGAGCCATGTCTCCAGCTCCCCAATGTCATTTCTTTAAAAGTTTTTCCTTCCCGTTAGTAATGATAACCTTGTCAAATACAGAGTAGTAATTTCTTCATGGGATTATTTCGGGCCTGCTTTCTGTATTCCATGAGTGTATTTCTTTAACTTTGTGCCAATATGGCATTGCCTTATTGCTGTAGCTTTGGAATAAGTATTGGTAGGTAATGGAGAAATTC
Organism: Ctenomys sociabilis; assembly: GCA_004027165.1. Classification (NCBI taxonomy): domain Eukaryota; kingdom Metazoa; phylum Chordata; class Mammalia; order Rodentia; family Ctenomyidae; genus Ctenomys; species Ctenomys sociabilis. The sequence continues at coordinate 18,679 of PVKA01029412.1, forward strand.
TTACCATCTAATTTTTATTCCTCAAGAGTTTCTTTACTATTTGTATATTAGCTACAAAAATAGTGATTTTATTTTATATAAAAGTGCTGACAAGATTTTAATTTCAGCAAAATAACTGTTGATTTTAATATAAATACAAATATTGTTTGAAATAATAGTTTTAAATTTCTTAAAGTTTCATAGCCCATAGTGGTTAATAATATGTTGGGTTTTTATAAGTTGCTTAATTTTTTTAAATAAGTTATTAACAGTAAAGAACATTATCACAAATAGAATTATATAATGAGTTTCTTCTTAAAGCAAAAATTGTAAAACAAAATTTCAAAGTAAGATAGCAGCAGGAGGGTAACAATGGTTAATATATTGTAGGAAGCAGTTGACACTGAAAATTTAGTCACACATGTAGGGACAGGCAAGGCAAGTCTGAGAACAAAAAGCACTCAAGGCAATACAAGCTGCTTCAGTCCAGAGAACACCAACATGGAGAAATCCAAGCAATTAGTTGCTAGCTATGTCGTTTGACACCAACTTTGTCATATATATAAATAATGCCCCTACAGTGGGTGGTTGAGCAGTTCCTTTCCTTCCATCCAGAGAGAGAGAGAGAGAGAAAATCAGAGACAGAAATGGAGAGGGGAGAGAGAGAGAGAGAGAAAGAGAGAGAGAGAGAGAGAGAGAACTCACCCTGCCCTCAGCCTTTGTCTTTTATCTTTTTTTCCCCCATCCTCTTGAAGTGCTTCCCCTAGAACATCAAGAGTTGCAAGGGACATGGCAATACATTGCCTATTGTTATCTTTAAATTAGTTACTCAGCATTTGTTATTGATTTCTTGATGGTAGCCATTCTTTCTGGAGATGGAATCTCAGTGGTGTTTTAATTTGCATCTCTCAAATCAACAATGATGTTGAACATTTGTTCATATATTTATTTTCTGTTTATATTTCTTCATCTGAGAAGTATATATTCATCTCAGAAGCTCATTTTTGGATTGGGTCTTTGAATTTTGGGCCTCTGATTTTTTTCAATACATTGAATGTTCTAGATATAAGTCCTCTGTGTGAGTGACAACTGGCTATACATTTTTGTAAGCTATGTATTGTCTCCTCACTCTGTTGATGATTTCTTTTATTGTGCAAAAGGATTTTAATAAGGTAAGACCCTATTTGTTGACCTATTGTAGTATTTCCTATGTGGTCTCGGTTTTGTTCGTTAAGTCTCTGCCTACACCTATGTCTTCAAGATTTCTACCCATTTTGTCTTCCAGTAGACTTAGTGTTGCTATTCTTATATTTAGATATTGATCCATTTTGACTTCAGTTCAGTGCAGGGTGATAGGCATGGGTCTAATTTTAATCTTCTGTAGACAGAAATCCAGTTTTTCCAGAACCATTTATTAAATAGATTATCTTTCCTCCACTGAACATGTTTGGCTCTTTTGTCAAAGATAAGGTAGCTGAGTGTTTTTGGAGTTGTGTCTACATTTTCTATTCTGTTCCACTGATTCTCTGGTCTCCTTTTTGTTTTTGTTTTGTGCCAATAACATGCTGATTTTATCAGTAGCTTTGTATTATAATTTCAGATCAGGGATTATGATAACCCCTGAATTGCTTTTGTTGCTTAGGATTGCTTTGGCTATTCCAGGTCTCTTTTGGTTACAACTGAATTTAGGAATGTCTTATCTAGTTGTGTGAGGTATGCCAATAGTATTTTTATTGGGATTGAATTAAATGTGTAAAACAGTTTTTGGAGTAATGCCATTTTCATTATGTTGGTTCTTCTTACCCATGAGCAGGGTATAGCTTTTTATTTTCTGATATCCTCTTCAGTCTCCTTTTTCAGAGTACTGTAATTCTCAATGTATAGGTCTTCTGCTCCCTTTGTTAAATTGGTTCTTAAGTATTTTATATTTTGCATGCTATTGTAAAGGATGAGGTTTCCCTACTTTCTTTCTCAGTGAGTTTGTTGCTGTGTACAGGAATGCTATTGATTTTTCAATTTTGACTTTCTATCCAGCTATAATACTGAATTTGGTTAATAAATCTACAAGTCTTTTGGTGGAGTTTTGGGGGTCTTCTATGCATAGAATTTACATGCCAGGCATGGTGGCGCACACCTGTAATCCCAGCACTCAGGAGGCTGAGACAGGAGAATTGTTATGAGTTCAAGATCAGCCTGAGCTGCATAGTGAGACCCTGTCTTAAAAAGACAAAAAAAAAAAAAAAAAAAAAAAAAGAATTTACAGTCATGGAATCATAATGTTAGACTTGGTAGTTTCTTTCTTTCTTTTTTTGCAGTACCCGGGATTGAACTCAGGACCCTATGCTCACTAGGCAGACGTTTATTCTATGGAACCATCTCCCCAGCTCCCATAATGTTAGACTTGTAAACAGTCCTTGTCATCATGAGGTACAACTTGTTCATGATATGTAAGGCCAAAGCAAGAATCCAATTTATTTTAAGAAAAGAATCCAAATTTTTCAATTTGTCCTGACTCTTTAGCTCATGTCTCGTGTGTGTGTGTGTGTGTGTGTGTGTGTGTGTGTGTGTGTGTTGCAGTGAGAGAAATGCAGGCCAGGTCCTTGTGCATGCTAATCAAGCACTCTGCCCTGGTCCTTACATATTTTTAACCTTATATGAAACACACCATTGTTACAAAGATAGCGTCTTCCTGACCTTCTGTTTTCCATGATACCTAGTAAACCTATTTCACAAGTGTAAATGCAGTAAGTACTATATTAATTGACTTGAGAATCAGATGGATAGATGAAGATACAGTTCATAATATTTACACTCACTGATGGCATACTCTACACCTGGTTCTCTACCAATGCTTTATAAGAATTATATCACAGGAATAAGCAAGCATTCTGACCCATTTGGTGTGACTGACATGTGTTGCCAGTGCTGACTGTTTTTCTAGAAGAAATCTCTGAGCAACTCTCATAATTCACAAACTCTGGCCAGTGATTCACCTTTAGAGATTACCTCGTGTATACGTATAAGAGAAGATGTGTATGTTCTGCATGCCTCTCCTGACAGAGCTGCACAAACAGACATAAGTTAAGGTCATGTACTTTAATGTAATTGATAATTTTAATCATATCCTGCAAAACACTGGTATGTTCAGGTGAGGTTTTTTGACTAACGAGAGTTTCTTTATGGATGACAGTGTACACACAATCAGAAGCAACAGCCTTGACCCCAGTATTGAAGCCAGAAAGCCATCCAGACATGACAATTCTGACAAATACTGACAAAAGACCAATTCGGTATTTCTGATATATAATTATTCAAATATTTGAATAGTTCTACAAGTGTGGTGTTGGTTGGCAATAAAATATCTTGATGCATATATCCAACGAAAACAAGTATTGTTGCCTTATTGTCAAAAGCAGCAAATGGGTCAACCTGGATTACATACCATGGCAATTCATCAATTCTCTCTTAACAATTGTGCCTCAGTATCCTTTTTGTTTTTGGTGGTACCAGGGATTGAACTCAGGACCTTTCATTTGCCAGGCAAGAACTTGTTCTACTGAGCTGTCTCCCCAGCCTTCAGTATCCTTTTCTTTCATCAATTTGTTTAGAGATAGTGCTAGAAATAAAAGGAATACACCATTATTTGAACTCTTATTGATACAAGAGTCCTTGTATAAAGGCAGGAAAGAGTAGAAAGATCACTTACTTGGGCTTTAATTTTTGTTCTATACTGGGAGCGGGAGTTCCATCTGGTCTCTTCTGTGGTCTTCAGAGGACACTGAATCCTTAGAGAAGAGCCTGGTTTCCATTAAATAGAACCAATGGAGGGGCCAGTTAGATGAGACTAAGAATATGGAGTTAATAAAGATGCATTGTGTTTTAGTAGTAGAGGACAGGTGAGAGAATTGAAGTAAAAAAGGCTATTGACACAATCTTATGAATGTTAGTATGCAGGAGTTGAGCAACAGCTTCTGGGTCTTCAGGTTCTTGTGACAGGCACACACAGATGGAGATGAACATCTTTACAGGAGCGCTGATGGATTCAGGGCAAATAGGTTTGAAGTTGGAAGGCATAGTTTTCCAGAACTTTTGGTCAACTCCCTACGATCTGGGAAAGTTGCGATCTTAGACCTGCAAAAATGGTTCTAACAATGCTCAAATTGCTCCTGGAAACAGAGATCATATAGATTTATAAGGACAGAAAAATGGGCTGGAGGGCTATGACATCAGATTCAGGATGGGACTACCCCTGGCAATGTGGAAAGGTGTGATGGAAATGGGATGAAAGTCAAATCTCATGTTTTCTGTAATGTGTTCATTCATTTAAAAAAGAATAAAACCTGTAACACCTAACTAGTAACAACACTGAAACAAACACTGGTGGAAACACTGATGTTCATTATAGTTAACGCCTGAGATATTGTGAGGTACTTAATGAGTATTTTGCCTATTGAATGAATGTGTCTTTTGTTTTAAAAATTATATAATGAATGATACTCTCGAATTAACAAAAAGTACAAAGGAACACAGTGAAGGCATAAAGTGAGGTGAAACTTGAGAGTGAGGCTTGCAAAATCCATGCAGTGAATTATTTCTGAGTTTTGTAGAACTGCACCACTATACTTGATGCATAGATCACAGGAGCTGCAAGCCAGACACAGGTCTACATTCCTTTTGCCTCAGCACTCTAACGTTCTTGGTGAATACCCACGAAATGACCTTGAATTTTCAATGCTTTCAAGGAAGTATTGGATTCTTACTTTTCTCCCCCATATGACAGGGGGCAGTGGTGCTGCCCCAAAATTGGATTCTGTCATGGATCTATTACTTCTATTTGCATGCACATCTTTATGCAGTGCTTCTTGTGCTGGGGCCTGGGGCTATAATGATGAATAGTTTTAGCAGTTCCTCGTATAATTATTCTCAAGTAACTGTTAACATACTCAGTGGCAGAAAGTGCAAAATATGACATTTGCATATGAAAGCACCATTACCACAGAAATGCCCCAGCTTCAGGAGTAAATAAATGACCCTTGAACCACCTATGCTCACCACCAGCAGCACCTGCCAAGAATAAGGGCAGAGATCACTGAGCATCGCTTCACGCACTGGTCATCACAAGGTAATTAGGTTCCAATGGCTAAAAAATGCTGAGTGGACCTAAGCAGGGCTTGTTCAGCATGGATCTTGGAGACCCAGATTTGGGTAACAGGGCATGATATGTCTGCCTACTTCAGAGACGCTAAATCAGGTTGAATGTACTTGGGGTGAGGTGAATGTGGACTCTTAAGACTAAAGCAATAGGAGAGGGAAGGGAAGTTCTCCCAAGAATTTGTACCACTCAGAAGGAACAAGGATTGGGCCACTTAGAGTAGATGTGCCGGGCCTGGTGGTGCAAACCTGTAATCCCAGCACTCAGGAGGCTGAGGCAGGAAGATCATTGAAAGTTCAAGACCAGGGCTACAAAGTGAGCTCAACGATAGCCTGAACTGCATAGTGAGACAAAAAGACAAAAAAGAAAATAACGAAAGAAAGAGCGGACTGTGTGAGAAGGAGCGGACTTCTACGGCATCATCAAGCTGTCTTGCATGGGGCAGGAATCTTCAGTAGAAACCGTGAACGCAAGCAAACACATGAGCTAAAGCAGCTAAGGGACGGGGGAGGGCTCCCGCATAGCTGGTCCAATCAGAAAGGTGAGGGGCAGGGCTGGGGCGAAGCCTGTGGCTGTACTCCTTGCGCGGGCTCCGTGCGCCACAGCGCTGGCTTCCTCGCAGAAGTGCGCTTTGAGCCCCGGAGCTACCTTGAGTAAGCCTTAAATCCTCGGGTGAGGGCGTGTGACCCTGTGTGCGGGGGCACACTGAGTGCAGGAGGGCCCAGGGGTTGTGCAAAGCTCTAGGGGGCTGTGGAGGCGAAGGGCGGGCAACTGATGTTTGTGCTTGGGGCAGTCCGCGCTTTCGGCCCCTCGGGCGCTGCTTTTTCCGCTCCGCCGAGCGTCCTGGGGAGGTCGTTCCGCCCTGGCTGCAGGGTGCAGACCCGCGTGATGTGGGGATGGGCCTGTTAGGCTGGACCCCCAGCAGTACTTGTTTAGGAATGTACACAAACTGCTCCTGAGAAACAGCCGTCTCCCCTACCCCCACCATTAATTACGTGTTTATCTCGGTTTCCTAGCTGGGAGACTAGTGGCTGGTTACTCGGGTGAAAGAGGGTCTTAGGCTAAATTTAAGTGGAGAGGCTTGTTCTGTACGACTTCTGGCTGCTTGGGAGCCTCTATGCTCCTTTTTGGGCCCCAGAAGTGTGTTGCCCCACCAGGGTGATGGTACTTGTGTGTATTGGTCAACTCACATTTTAGACTATAAATATAAATTTTGTTTTCTGTTGTGTAAAAATGTATACTCACCACTGTTTTCAGTTGTTTAGTAAATAGTGGCTGTTTCATGCTGTTTGGTAAGATGAAATTCCTACCTCGCCAATTCCTGTAAACCAAGTTAGCTTACAGAGATAGCTTCAAAAAGAATTTAAATGGGCTTTAACTTATTGTAGCCTCGGGCTATGCAAGGCTTCAGGTAAGTACTCAGGTGCAAGATACCCGGAGACTAAAACAAAGCCCCAGGAAATTTAGTTTGAGTAGTTTGAGTAGTGACCCTAGAAGCTTTATTGTGTTCAGACAATGAATTTGTTTACCAAATGGAATGTGGTTCCGGGTTTTAAAACCCCCCTGCTTCCTGGGCTAGCGGCCTTTTCGTCCTCTCCTGAGTGAGATCTCATGGGGGGAAGGGGCTAAGCTCAGTAATAAATGGCTTTCCAAATTCAAATCTGGCTGATCTGGTTCCTATTCTGAGTGACCCATAACACTGGGTGCAGGAAAGATGTTCAAAGGTTACCCAGAATTGCCTCATGCCTGCAGCCACACACTCTGGCCCTCATCTCATTGCCTTTCACTTTGCAGAGAAAACCTGTCCAAAGAAGCCAGCTTTTTGGCTTGCCCCCTTCTGTTGAAATTGTGAGTCTGATCCCACTTACTTCTTGCAGCCTTTACAAAGCAGTGTCACAGAACCTATTATAAGAAATGTAATTAGCTATGACCAGATGAAATTGCTCCCTTTCTTATTGTAGTTCCTTGAGGTAGTCTTTAGATATTTAAAATGGAAAGGCATTAGTACAATGTCATAGGCCATTGTGCGTGTGTGTGTGTGTGTGTGTGTGTGTGTGAGAGAGAGAGAGAGAGAGAGAGAGAGAGAGAGAGAGGTGAAGTAATTGAATAGAAAATAAAGATATCCAGATAGTGTTACATCCTGTCCCAAAATCAGTACCAAGCCAAATCCAACCTGTTTTTAGTTTTATTTTTATCCCTGTCTGCTCATATGCTTCTCTTATTTTCACTTTAACTTTGCTGTTATTTTAAAGCAGACATATTGGCTCTGGATTTATAAAACCTCTTGGTTTCTAGCGCATCTTCACTCACGGTCATTTACTGCCTAACACAAAAGGGGTTGTGATGTCGAATTGAAAGTATTCTAATAGAAACAAGACTTTTCTTTTTTTGTTTTTTAAGACAAGAGTTTCACTGTGTAGCCCAGGATGGTCTTGAACTCATGCAATCCTTCTGCCTCAGCCTCCTGAAAGCTGAGATTACAGGTGTGCACGACCACACCTACTGAAACATGACTTTTTGATGACCTCCTGCTGTTTTCCTATTTTACATCAACAGGTAAAATTTACATTGATGTTACATTTGAACAATTTTATTGTAACACCTTTTTCTGATGATAGTTCTGTTAAGTAACTAAGTTTTTCAGTTTTTCTTGTAGTCAAGATGAATGATAAACCAGACTGTTCAGAAGTGGAAAAGTTTGACAGATTGAAACTGAAGAAAACTAATACTGAAGAAAAAAAATACTCTTTCCTCAAAAGAAAGTAAGTCATGGGGAATTTTTAGTTGCTATAAACAATGGTAAAGGTTGATAGATTCAGTAAATCAAGACTATCTTCTAGTAAATTTTTTCATAAAGTTAGCAATATGGTTTTTAATACAAAAGTTTAAAATATCAATCACAGGGCCAGGGAGATAGCTCAGATAAAGCGCTTGCCTGCAAATACAAGATCTTGAAATCAGTCACTGGTATCACAAAATAAATAAATAAGTGAATAAATAAATAAAATGTCAAGTACAGTGGTTGGCTTTGTTGTCAACTATATAAATAATTATCACATGATAGGGCTTAGTAGCATGAGTATGGGGGGGATAAAAAAAACTAGCTACTCATTTGAAAATTAATAAAAACTGATTAACATCAATCTTGGAATATTGGACTTTTAGAAAAACTTCAGTTCTATTTGCTTTTGGTTATATGGTATTTTTTTTGCATTTAGCAGTTTGAGTCTCTGATCTCATTCCTAAAGAATCATGCAAACTACAGTTTGGACCCCTACCTGTTGACCAAATAGAATGGAAGATTTTTTTTTGTTTTTTGGCAGAACCAGGGATTGAACTCAAGACCCTTGTACTTGCTAGGCAGGTGCTTATTCTACTGAGCCATCTCCCTGGCCTAAAGAACATATATTAAAAACATCTGGCTTGCTGACAGTCTACTAGCAAGTTACCTGATCCAGTCAAATGTGAAACTAGCCCATGACATGGGGTATTATGTAAAATGTAAAGCTGCTCTATTCTTCAGAAACCACCATAGCCATCCTTCTTAGCTATTGGCAGATGTCTGTGGGCTACCTGAGGTAGCATCTCATCTTTTAAGGAGTACCTTGTTCTCCAATCTCTCTAGTCTGCAATTACTATAATAACTCAATAAGATTTTTCCAACTCTCATTTTGAAACCAAAAACTTCCCAGTGTGCTGAATGATGCAACTTTCTTTTTTTTTTTTTTTTTTTTTTTTTTTTTTTTTTTTTTTTTTTTTTTTTTTTTTTTTTTTTTTTTTTTTTTTTTTTTTTTTTTTTTTTTTTTTTTTTTTTTTTTTTTTTTTTTTTTTTTTTGTCTTTTTGAGACAGGGTCTCGCTATGCAGTTCAGGCTGGCCTTAAGCTCACTTGGTAGCTCAGGCTGGTCTCGAACTCACAGCAGTCCTCCTGCCTCAACCTCCCAAGTGCTGGGATTACAGGCCCGCAACACCACACCCGGCAAAAAGACATTTTTTTTGGTGGAACCAGGAATTGAACTCAGGCCCTTGCGCTTGCCAGGAAAGCACTTATTCCACTGAGCCATCTCCCCAGCCACAACTTTCTAATGAGCAGAACGAAAGTCCCAATCTCAGTTGGCTCAGCTAACCAAGAGACTTGCAGCCACTCAGCTGCCTTCACTCTCCTAAGGGCTGGGCAGTTTCCTGGCTGAAGAAGTAAGAGCCTCTGTGAATTTCAGCCTGGAGATTGAGGCAAAATATTGAATTTTTTTCTCTGTGTTTCTTGGTTTGTTGGATTTTAAACCCATTGATTCAAAAATATAGTCACAGGGGCCAGGGAGATGGCTCAGTGGAATAAGCACTTCTCTGGCAAGTGCAAGGGCGTGAGTTCAATCCTCGGTTCTGAAAAAAAAAAAAAAAATATATATATATATATATATATATATATATATATATGTAATTTTATATATAATCACAGAACTCAGAGTGCCACTTGTTTCTTGCCTCTTGCACCAAACTAAGAGGATAACTAAGATAACTAAGAGTGTTATT